>JAVTVY010035146.1:0-142263 GCA_036873755.1 Hanleya hanleyi | reverse complement strand
GCTGTGCAGGATACCATATATGGTCTGATTGAAAATTCCAAGTTATCGTAAATTCTTAGGATATTACTGCATGGATGTTGATAATGATACACAGGTTCCCCTTGTGGTCCAGTTGTGCAAGATACCTTTTTTGGTTCATTTCGAAAATCCAGTATTGCCGCATCTTGAATTTCCCATGAAACTTTATCATAAAATCTCAGGAAATAACTGCATGGATCATTTTATAGTGTTCAGGGGGGACAACACAAGTTACAATCTCATCTATTGCAGTTCTTTAGTAAAAATTTCTCACAGCTACTTTCTCCAGTTACAGACAGATGACCTACAGTGCCGTGGCACTATCTTTTATATCTTCGCAGACAGATGGGGGTATCTCTTGGTTAGGCCATACCTCACCAGAGATTACTTTCATTGGAAAAATGTCCTGTTACATCTCATTGCCATCGTAACAACCCAGTCGCACATATTTCGTACTCGACATGTCTCCCCCTGGTGCATATACTCACAAAATATTGGAATCGTAGGTTAAAAACTGTCCAATGTACTGTCCGGACACGAAGTGGACAGACGGACGAACGACTGCAATCACATAATAAAAATTGGCTCTGGTTATTGCTTATACAGCTTACTGACAATCACACATTATATTTTGGTATAATTGCCTTTATTCCATAACCTCCAATTACAATCATGAATTTGCAGCTTGACCACCTGTGAAATCGACTATGTTGCCATTTTGTTCAGGGGAGACAACGCAAGTTAGAAAATCATCTATTGCAGTTCTTCAGTAAAAATTTCTCGCAGCCACTTTCTCCAGTTATAGCCAGATGAGCGCTACAGTGCCGTGGCACTATCTTTATATAATAAACCTGAGATATAGTATCAGAACGGCTGGTAACGCGACTGTATTATAAAGATGCAGATGTTATAATCACTTTTAGCTCCAATTGGTTTGGAATAGGCTCAGCAAGGCTCTCAATTAGTGTTGTAATGAATAAACTGTGTTGTTGCCAACATACATGGGGGATCTTCATTACAATCTTGTACCCGAGAGCCACGGGTATACATCATATAAACAACACAGGTTGAACAATACATAAAAACATTAAATGCCATTGAGCAAGGGGATCACACATATTTTTGATTTTTTAATATATACATGTACCTAAACAATCAGAGTTAGATCCAGGGTCTCGCAGCGTCCGTAAAACGGACACAGGTACAAAATCAAATGAATTGAAAATGAATATATTTTTTCAAAATATCGAATGATTTTTTTCAAAAATCAAATCATTTTTTTCAAGAAGTTTGAAAGCCGTAAACTTGGACGAGTGTGTGTCAGCTCGTATTAGACAAAACTTATGGGAAGGGAGACAACTATATATCTGCTGACAAGGTTGGCCACTAGGGGCGCGATAGTTTCGTTCTCCAGGCAGAGGTCGATACTATGAATGAAGTAGGAGATATGTAGGTCTGTCTAGAGAGCTACGCAGCATGTGCTTTCTCACATTGTATATGCAGCGCGTTGCATCTGACAAGCCATCATGGTGGGGCAGAAAGATCGGTCTGCGGGAATAGGAAGGGTAGTGGCCAGAAAAGTGGATGTGGTGTGTTGGCTGGACATTTGAAAAAACTAAAGGAAGATGAAGGGTCTGACTACCACGAAGTTGACGTTCTCTTTGCCTAATGCTGCCAGTGTTGAACACGACATGGAAAATGATGCAGGCATCGAAGCTGGGACAATTTGTGTTCAACCCATTGAGGCTGGCGAGGTGAGAAGAGAATTAGCTTGTGGACAGAGTTAAAAAGTCAAGTTGAACACCAAGTTAATAGTTGGTACATGTTTTAATCGTCAAATTTGTCATCATGGTATAAAAATACTGTACAGAGGAATCTATTCAATAGAAATTTTGAAAGTAGCAACTGTAAATAATTTTAAAAGCAGATGATTAAACAAGAAGTAAATTTGTGCATGATATGCTTGTCTGAATGACAAGACATGTGCAGCCCGGAATGGGTTAGAATGCTTCTGGGAGCATCAAGGGTCCCAGAGTTTCTCAGGGCCTATGCGGACCCTGAGCCCCAGTCTAATCAGCAAAAAGGTTAGTTGTTATCAGTTTAGCGAAAGTTGACATCATGGTATAGTATCAATCGGACAGCAGGTGTAAAGGCCCATTCTCACGATGCGATTTGTAGTAACAACTCGGCGGGGGAATCCCCCGATTTGTAGCATGCAACTAATCGCATGAAATAGGACCTGCTCTATTTCATACGACTTGTAGCATGCGACTAAAATCGCACGAGTGTTCTCATGATGCAACCGAGTTGTATGCTACAAGTTGTTACTACAAATCGCACCGAGAGAATGGGCCTTAAGTAAATGATCTGGAAATTCATTCAGCATGTCTCTGCTCAACTTTGTCATTTTGAAACACAAGCCAGGTCAGCCTGAAACTGGTGAAATTTTGGAAAAAAAGAACTAAATTGTACATTTTCTGCAGGTATATAACAAGACATTTAAATAGCCAGAAATGGGCTTGAATGCTCCTGAGGGTATCTAAAACCCCGGTCCCCTGGCCTACGCCGCGCTGCGCTCGGTATAATTGTTTTCAAATGAAGATACTACCGGTACTTCAAATTCCTGGATCTAACCCCGACAATACTTCCCGTTCTTTTACATACCTAAATCATTCTAACATGAACCCGAGTCTCATTTCCGATGACCTTACATAGAGTTCTCCGTGGGGACCCCGTGCTATCGCTCTTTTCCTCTTTCAAGCTTTTGGGCACTAAATCTTTAACTGATCAAGACAATTGATATTTCCTATTTTTGACAGATTACTGTATCTTTGGCCATCATCGGCTTGGAAATTCATTTTTAGGCTGCAGTATGCTTCCATTTTGCTAAAGGTCGACAGTTTATCCTACCATAAAGTGGAAAACTTGTATTGAGGAATATAACGGAACAAAATTTGGATAGATCAGACATTTTTTCACTAGTTTGCTTTGGTGTGGATTTAAGGGCTTACCTGACCAGTCTTACAGTTCATCTGAGTTAAATCAATACGCAGTTCCCCCATAATCAAGATTCACATGTACCTCTGGCATACAGGTATTCTACCAACTTGTTGAACAAAGCAAAACAACCTGGGCTTGAAATTCCTGACACTTCTTTTGTTCTATTATCCTTTATTGAACTACCCCAACAATAGACCATTCACTTAGGGTTGAGGTGTTGCACCTGTAAATTGCACCTGACAGAAGTTCAGGCCAACATTAACAAGAGCCCAAGGGACTTCAATATACGCCCATATATCTGGAATTACATTAGACCAAATTTCAAGTTGTTTTAATAACCTTGATTCCAATTGGTAGCCAATCCAGAAAGGTCTACAATTTTGTGCTTCTGAGAATGTAACATAAACTCTGTTTCACAACAGTTTAACTAAATGTAGCTGTTTCAAACACGGGAGACAAATCCACAGGACAAATGCCATATTCATGTAGGGGAGAAAACTCCAAATATTCCAACCTAACACAACAACAACACGTCACACAAATTTCTGAAAGTGATGAAGAACCTTGTGGTATCGCAACTGATTCCCATTTACAGGCGCTACTTCAGAATTGAACTGAAATCACTGAATAAGGCGGCTATGACAAAACCCCAGAATACAGTGAATGCATTTGACATATTAACTCTTTCCCCCATAGACTTGTGGGGAATTTTCTCTCTCTGACCCATAACAGATTTGTAATGGCGTAGGTCTTTAACCCATGCACTGTTTTCAATTTTCACACGTTTCCAGCGATGTAAAATATCCCGTTTTATGTCCCATGTCATGTGGAAAAATATTTACCAATTGTCTCCCACAGGCCCATTCTACGTAATTTGTTCACGTTTTATATCAATATCAATTTAATCTAAAAATAAGTAATCTTGCGAAAAAATGTTTTGTGTTTGCTTTCCATCTGTTGGAAATCACGAAAAAAGCGAAGAAATTGTCGCATTTTAGCTGAGTTTTGCAGCGTTCTGTTGTTGTTGTTCTGCTGCAATTCCTGTATTATCGTATACCATTGTAAAGCTTATTTTCCGTACATTTGGGATTTCACAGTTACATCATGAGATGGCAGGTATAGAACGAGCTATAACTGAAAAGTCCCATGTACTTCCCTAAAGGAGAACGAAGGCTGGTAACAAGGTGAAGTAAAACAGCATCACTCATTGGCCCATGGTTGAGCGACCTTGAGCGACCTTTTCGGAGGCCCGGCGTGATTGGAGCAGTCGGTTTTTTGCGCGTGGTCGCCATGGCCACGGGTCCACGAAACCGCCACGAAACACAGCGGGGCCAAAGAATGGCGGACAAATTTTAAAACGGGAGATCAACAGGTCCCGGGAAATGTTTATAATAAACTCAGATGGGCAGATTTGACGAGCTAGTCATCAAGGTTAGATATGGTAGTTTATGCTCGCGTTACGTGAAATATTCAGGAATTTGGAAGCAGATTTTACTATTTCTCGAACGTTTATCTTAGATCATATCAAACTCATTTGGTGTTGAATCGCGCATTTTTCGTCAATTATTTTTCTTCCTCTCCTGATTTCATTTTACCCGTATTACAAAACAAACCAACCGTATACTAGTCAGATTTATTTAAATTTTGGCTTTCTGAAAATGTATAGTTTTAATAATGTTGCACTCAAAGTAAACGCGAAAAAATTGCAAAGTAATCCATAACATGGGAACTCAGTGACACGTCAAAATCAGTCTTCATGGGTTTGGCGAACATCCGTCAAAATCCGTCTTCATGGGTTAGGCGAACATCCATCAAAACCCGCTTATATGGGGGAAAGAGTTAATGAACACTCGCCAGAAAAAATTGAAAATTCACAAAATCAGTGGCTCCAGTTACAAAATGATTTCATCGACTGGTTAATATACGAGAGATCCTGAAGGATCTTGGCGCCCACCATTGTCCGATAATTGTAAGCTAATGACTAGAGGATCTTTTTGTCCATTGTTACCAAGAACAAACGATTGATTTGTAATTTTGTTTACAGAATTTTGAATTTGAGCGAAAAAGATCGAAAAAGGCCACTGAAAAACACCAAGATATACCGGTAATCTAAGTTTCAGGAGTTTCAAGATTTCTAGAAACTTTACTTATGTCGGTTGTTATAATACAAGAGAAATGAGCAAAGTTAGTCTGAAAGTGAATGTACATGTACGGAGGATCCTTCGCCTTTGTTTTGTAGTATTTTTTATTTATTTTTTTGCACGTGTCATCATTGGGTACTGGAAGCGAGGACCAATCTCTTTGACACTTTTGGCATGAGCTATGAAACATACTTAAGATTTTATAAATAGAAACGAATGCTAATTCTGTTCTGTTTACTGGGCTAGTTTGAGATTTAAGATATCATGCTCGAAAATAGTAAGATGGTACAATACTTAATACTGAAGGGATCCGGTCTGCGCAGTAATGTTGCATAGCTGGGTATTGAATTTCATGTTAATAAACCTGTTTTGTGATTGATCACAGGCTCTTTGCGCCGAAATTCACTTAAAAAAATTGGACCCTCAATAATGAATTACGAAAAGGAACTGAGAGTTTGGGATCGGAACCTGCAAAAAATCTCTGGATACCGTATATAACAGACTTCGGTTTCACGTGAGTGATGTGCTGGGATTACAGCATGCAAGGAAGTGTAGCTTTATCAGTGGCAATTTATGCATTGCACAAGTGTGATAACAAGTAAACACACTTATTGACACAGGCCAACCCTTATCATTATTTGGGGGGGGGGGAGCTCCAGGTATGCAAACTGATTCAAAATTGCACACAGTCAGGCTAAAAATGGGCTCTCCTAATCACTCGTTTTACATAATTTCCAAGGTACAGTAACATGTTTGGTGACAAAAATTTAAGCATTATGTTGTACCAGTTAAATGTGTGGACACAAATATGGTTCATGCAAAAGTTTTAAAATAAATCATATGATAGAATATAATGATTTAATAGCAAAATTTAAGAAAAATGTTGTCCTTCATTCAATAATAATCATGAATGGACCAGGCTTTCTTGTATCAGGGAACCTTCAAAATTCACAACGAAACATGCAACCAAGGGTTCCCGATGGGCATAGATAACAGTGCAAAAGCTAAGCCATCAATAAATTAAAAAATTTAAAAAAATAAAAAATCATGAAATTATCATAGCCATCTGAAAATCTAATCATTTCATCTGTCAACATTCAGGAAGCTCTCACCAAAGTTTGGTCAGGCCCGACTTAATAGATCTGCAGACATTCAGCGGACAAGAACATGTTGATGGGCATAGATAACAGTGCAGAAGCTAAGCCATCAATAAATAATAATTTTTTTTTTTAAAAATCATGACATCATCATAGCCATCTGAAAATCTAATCATGTCATCTGTCAACATTCAGGAAGCTCTCACCAAAGTTTGGTCAGACCCGACTTCATAGATCTGCAGATATTCAGCGGACAAGAACATGTTGATGGGCATAGATAACAGTGCAAAAGCTACGCCATCAATAAATAATAAAAAAAATAATTAAAAATCATGACATCATCATAGGCATCTGAAAATCTAATCATTTCATCTGTCAACATTCAGGAAGCTCTCACCAAAGTTTGGTCAGGCTCGACTTCAAAGATCTGAAGATATTTAGCGGACAAGAAAATGTTGACGGACGGACGGACGGACGCTAGGACGGACGGACGCTAGGACGGACGGACGTACGTACATGGCAACGACAAGACCCCACAGCCCTATGGGCTGAGGGGTAATAATTGACCAATGACAAGCCCCCGTGTGATACATTGGCAGAGTAAATATATATGTGATGGAACTTGATACTTACTTGATATTCGAGGACTGCCTGGCCTAATGGTGTATTTGTATAGTGTGCATTTTCTCCTTGGTTAAGTTGGTGAAGCATCGTTTAATTAGTCCTATTATTTGGTTGGCTTTGAATGTGATGTCGGCTATGTGAGCTGAGGGTTCCAGGTTGTTGGACATGATGACCCTTAAGTTAAGTGTTGACACTGTTATTCCGTTGAGCACTTCTGCTCTTCATTCATGCTATACGTACAGGTAGTTGATGGCTTGCCTGATGCACAGCACGACACACTTGATTACATTGGAGAATAATAGCCATTGGGCAGACCACACTTCGAGCTTGTCTTGATCATTTAAAAGCAGTTCACAGTCTTCTCGGGATAGGATCCTCCTGAAGACTAAGTTTGGTGTCTGCAAAGAGTTTGGTAATTGAAAAGATAAGTACTGATTCTGGAATGTCAACATATTCTCCAAGACAACTCTCGCTAAGGCTGGTTAAAATTATTTCCCTGTTTAGCATCAACACCCGCCCCGAATATTCGCCCACCCAAATTTTATTTAATTTCCCCCCCCCCCCTCATATTTGCAGTCGAGTCTCCGAGATCCAAGTCCATTTACTTACTAAAGCAAAATAAAAAGCAGAATTCTCAATAAATGTTCCCTAAAATTTAATGAAACCAGATCCAAATACAAACCAAACGATTTTCCTGCCCAATAAACTACTTTATACCATTCACCCGGCGATGCATATCGGGGCTTGCTTTTCCGCGGAAATCCGTGTTCCGATTCTCGTAAATACTCCCGTAAAATGGTTTCACGGGAATCCAAATGGATTGCCGCAAAATTTCCCGCAAAATATTGTCATCGACGATCAAATTTGTAAGAGTTTTATTCATGAAGTATTGGTTCAACATCACCTGTCTCGCCAGAAGTCCTGTCGATTCCCGAGAAAAATTAAACATTTATAAATAATGTTAGTGTTTGTTATCAAATCAAACCTGTTATCACTTAAATGCCAATATCCTCCATTTGGAGATCTCCTGCAAACAAAATTATCTCCCTTGATCGCTGCGTCGATCGTCCGCCAGGTGGCGTGCTCTCCGCGCATGTCCATCACTCTTTTTCCCATGTTGAGCAAGACCTGTTCTGAGTCAAGGCCGAGCAAAGAGGGGAGGATGGGTTGGGCAAATCAACGTTGATAACAGGTTTGATTTGATAACAAACACTAACATTATTTATAAATGTTTAATGTTTGTGTCTCAAATCTTCACCTGTTATCACTTAAATGCCAGACTCCCAACAGAGGAGGTTGGGTAGCCGGCCTTGTGACTTGCTTTTGGATTAAGCGGAGCACGCCTTGTTCTGATTTTGTAAATCTAATATGCCCAGTAATATCCTGATAATTCCCGTGTCGTATAGAGGCGTAGGGAGTTCGAGGTATTACAAGTAATGCGGCGAGAGGTGGACTCTGTTCCTACCCTTTGCTCGCATACTTGGCTAGATAATCAGATGCCATCGTGATGCCTTGAAGTCCCTTCGTCTCCGGCATGGTTTGTCCTCTATGCTTGTGGAATTGTCGGGATCTTGCTTGCTTGATCGGCGCCCCCCCCCCTTTTTTGATAGGAGTGGTAGACTATACCCTGGGCTGTAGCTATAGGTCCAGTGTAGTCATCCTATCTGTCTGTACAGACATGTCTGAAGATAGCAATCAGCAGGAGTTGAATTGATCGTCCAAGCGCAGGTGTCAACAGTATCGTTCAACGATAAGTTTTCCCCAAAGTGGCCCGGACATCACACTGGCTCTAATCTTGTGAGACGATGTCTCCATAAAGGAGAAGGAGCGTTGATGGCGAGTTGGTTAAACCAGTCGGCAGTCTTCTTCAACCCAGACGGTGATCATGAACTAGTGATGTCCGCTGATGGGTCTGTTAGAAGTGATGAGAGAGGAAGACAGCTGGAACCCCTTGTCGGTTCTATAAAGAGTGCTCCAGGCCACTGACTGGATATGAAAAACCTCTTCTCCTCCAGCAGGTACACGAAATCTGTTAGCGCTGGAATCTGGTACAGTCTTTGGACGTCTGGTCCCGGACGTGTGGAATCGTTCTAAATGACGAAATCCGGGATGGGATGAAAGGATCTGGTTGACCAGTTTGTCATCCCTGTCAAGGAACTAGGTTCTACTGCGCAATGCTCTGATTGCGTAGTGAAGACTGTCATGGAGCTGTCTTGCAGGACAGGATCTTGACTGCAGTTGGTAGAACTGGTTTGAATGGCAGGCGTAAGAATGCCCTAGTACCACATCCAGGTCTCCTTGGGTGGTAATTGATGTGTTCGGCGAGACTGTAAGGTGAAGACCATGGAAAGCCGAAATGCTGGAATGTAGTCGATTCCGTGGGTGAACTTGACAACCCTGGATGATGCTGAGTGATACCCCTGTGTACTGCTTGACTGAGATTCCCTGCCCTGATACAGATGCAGAAGGAAAAACCAGCTGTTGCTGGAACAGAAACAGTGTTGGCCACAGGTCCTCTACTATAGTACATTCTCCGGGCTTGATGCGACTGTACAGTAAATAGTAGCTTGCTGCTGTCATTGTCTGTACAATTGGTCCTGGAGAAAAACCCTGGTCTGCAAGGAAAATCTGGACCGTAGCAGACGTGGGGGTTCGGCCGTTGCGGGTCCCGGTGCCTCCGTGGAAAAGTGATCTTCCGGTTGTAGTACCTTGTAGGACTTGGAGGAAGCTGTCGGCGGGAACCCTGAAGTGATGTGAAACACATGGTGTTGTGACATGGTATTGCTGATACCGTGCTGCTAGGACCAGTGTCGATGTTTCTAGAAGACAGTGACTGGAATCTTGCTCCCCCCCAAACTTGACGCAACTGACGACCGTACTGAACGTTCGTAATCAATGCTGATGTGTTGTACAACCGCAACCTCCAAGGGGGACCGCCTTCTTAGCGTAGATATCCCTAAGGAAGATGATGCATTGCTTATCGTGGTATCCATGTGATGTGTCGGCTATCTGTTGCCGGACTAATGGACCCCTCTAAGCTATGAATTCCGCATCGGTGAATGTGAACTTCTATGTGCTCGGTTGAAACTGAATCCGGCATCGCCACTCTGGAAGGGGGGTGAAGATGTTCCAGGACGAGCATCCTTAGATTGCTTGTTCTTGCCCTCGGGAGCAGTTGTAGTTGAGAAACTGGAAGGAGGAGTACCTGGAGCTAGCCAAAACTGTGCTAGGTCCCGGGTGAGTAGTAGACTGTAGTTCCATCCAACGGACCTCTGGGTCATGGTGTTGATGGTCTGGTTCTCGGTGCAGGTTCCATGTGCCGGAACCTGCTTGCCGCTTGAATGTAGCCGCACTACATAATCCGTGGGGTCCCTGGAAATATCCCTGGACCGCCATGATCATCGAGGCGAAACTCGAAAAAAAGCCTCTGGAAACGTCGAAAAGTGACGACAATCGGGAGTCGGAGTCCAACTCCTGTAGAGTCGAATATGCTCAGTAAGTGTCCGGCTCCGTCGTCTGGTCCGGTCTCTACTGTCATCCCGATGAATGCTGGAGTCCCAGGTTCTGTTCTGGAGTCCTAATTCGCATTCCGGATTAGAGATGACTTTATCCTCGTGTCCTATTCCAGTGTCCGGGTCCGTGTTGACTTGGCCTTGGAAGGGACCTCAATGTGAAACTAGGCTTGCCCACTGTAGACTGGATGTCTCACCCCAAAGAAAAACGGGTTAAGTCAAAACCGACTAGCCGTTTCTCCCGAAATAGATTCCCCTGATCATGATGTCGGGTGTAGGTGGAGTCCTGGATTATCCGATGAGGAGTAGGATCCGGCTCTTAGAAGACTGAGGATGATCGTCAGATGAAGTGTCGGGACTTGGAGTAGACCTCACGTAAGGACGGACTTCTTCGACGAAACTTGACAAAGAGTGACGCTGATCTTCTATATCATCAGGGTCGACCGTTCTACAATCAGGTGAGTGAAGACTCGAAGCTTGGGAAGGATGAAAGGAGGACTAGTGGTTTGAAGGTGAAGCTTGAGAACCATCAATTCTGACTGACGAGGTTGCCTCTGTCCCGGTCGGAAGATTCCCTCTTTATCTTGGAACTGTCCTTTCTTGTAAGGGCGAACACCACTCTGAGCATCTAGCTTGGGTTGTCCGAGTTCTGACCGGAGAAAACCTCTGTGGCGACCTCCTCTGTTAGAGTCGATAAGGCGCCGAAGAATTCCATCTTGGGCCGTGAAAAGGTCAAGGATCCCTCTTATGCTTCACGTCTGGATCCTGAATCACCTTGGAAATAGCCGTCAGGAACCAATCAGAGTATGATGTAATTCTGTGTTGTGTCAGCATCATATCTTCCACAGCACAGGCTTGCTTCTGTTGAAGTACCCCCGCTGGTGTCCTCGTGAAGTTCAACAGTCTGTCAAGATCCGGTTCAGACTTCGGGCCCTGAACGGTGGATTGTCTCCGTGAAGAGTGTAAGCCCTGTAAGGACCGGGCTCCTGGAGAGATGACGAAGTCTCCAATTGTTGATCCAGTGCGTCGTATAGGTTGGCTGATGCTGGAGATGGTGCGCAGGTTGGCGCAGCTTCCTCCTCAGAAGGTTTAAAACCGTAAAGAGGTGCCGTAGTAAGTTTTCTCCGTTCCCGGCGGGGTCATCAGGCTGCTTGTCATCGCCGACCACCGGTCTGGGCATCTCTGGAGTCAATGTGTGTACCGCCGCTATCCTGACTTTGAAGGGTAGCATGTCTTATTCTTCTACCTCCGCCTGACGTAGGAGGTGAATCTGTATGAGATGAGGATGCCGAGGAAGTGGAACGTCGTGCGTGATCCTCATAGTCCGAGTCTGAGTCTGGTCGAATCCCGTGCAGGATTCGAACCAGCGACCCCAGCTTCAGGCACCTAATTGCCAGCACTGTATGTCGGGGATCTAAATCACTCGGCCAACGGGCCTCCCACCGTAGAAGAATGGGTCGTGTCATCTCACGGGTCTCCGATGAAGGAACTCTACCCTGGTAAGGGGCTGTGAAGCCTGGAGATGACTGTGCTTCTTGACCAGGCTTGCCTTGGAAGGTACCCCTGGAGCAGAAGTCTGTTCCTTGGGGGCAGGTCCAGAATGGTGATCTACGAGTCCCTGTTCATCTCTGGACTTCCGTTTTATCCCGATGCTCCGGGCTACGGTGATGGTGGGTAGACGTCCGCTCCTCGCCATCAATGCTTGTTGACGAGAAACCGGTGAACGGCTTCTCCCTCGTCTGTTGTAAGGTCGCTCCGGGGTATGGTCCCTATGGTACCGACTCCGGTAGGCTGGACTAGGTGAAGGGGTCCGACGTCTAGGACGGTCCCTCTCCCGATGATGACGTACAGGATAGGAATCTCGGCGTTGTAACGGTGTGCGACTTCGTTTACGAGATCTGCTTGCCGTAGTACCGAGGTGTGGCTCCGTTGTACGGGTCCAAGCTGGAGTAGAGGCCGGCTCACGGCGTTCTGGCCGAGTCCGTTCCTCATAAGTCCGTGACTCCTTGGATGTGGAGTCTCGGTGATCTGTATAAGTCCGTTCTGCTTGAGTCCGTGACTTCTCAGATGTAGACTCTCGGCGCGCTGGATAGGTCCGTGTGGTATCCCGCTCCGTGGTACGGCTCCGGGTCCGTGGTACGGCTCCGGGCTGTAGTTTCCTCCCGCGGTGCTCCGGTATCGGAGTCACGGCGGTCTGGATAGGTCCGTGAGGTCTCCCGTTCCGTGGTACGGCTCTCTGGATAGGGCCGTGATGTCTCCCGTTCCGTGGTACGGCTCTCTGGATAGGGCCGTGATTCCTTGGAATCCCGGTCCCTGTAGGCCTTTGGCTTGTCCGACTCCCGGCGTCCCGTATAGGGCCGTGACCCGTGCCGTGGAACCGGTGAGCTGTGCTTGAGCCGGGGTCCCGCTGTAGTGGTGGAGTCCGTGATCTTGATTCTCGGACTGCCTTCTTCGCCGTGTCCGTCTGTGTCTCCGGGGTACGGCGGTTCTTTGGGGACTTGGATGAACGGGAGTTGGTATCCGAGGACTCGCTTTGATCCGTGTCTGTGACGGGGCTGTCTAGTAGAGTCCGTGTCAGCACTCTAGCCGGTGCAGTAGAAGTAAACCGTATCGCCGTGGCTTGGGCTTGACTGGTCTGCACTTTGCCTATTCTCTCGGTATCCCGGTAGTCCCTGTAGGCTCTTGGCTTGACGGGGTCTCGGAGTTCTGCATTGGGCCGTGATCTCTCAGAGCCATGGTCCCGTATGCTGATCTAAAGTCCGTGGCCTGTAGGTGTGGACTCCCGGTGAGACGTAGACTCTCGGCGTACTGGATAAGTCCGGACTTCATAGGTCCGTGTCGTTCTCCGTTCCGCGGTACGGCTCCGGGCCGTAGTACCGCCTCTGGAAGTAACCTCTCTCTCCGATGGTCGGGTCCGAGGTGCTCTGCAGTCGGAGTCCCGGCGCTCTGTGGTGTCGAGGTCCTTGGTAGTCCCGGTCTGTGCTCCGGACTGTAGACTTGTCCACCGTTCCCGCTTGAAGGCCCAGGGTACGGCTCTTTGCCGGGTCCCGGTTCTTCACCAGGTCCCGGCTGGAAGACTTGTCTTTCTTGAGTTGCGGAGGCTTGGATGAACGGGAACTGTAATCCGAGGTCTGCCCAGATCCGTGGTTGTAATGGCTCCGGTATAGAGTCCGTAACTCATCTTCTCCGGTGAACTTGAACTAGGCCGTGCTTGGGTCTGTAACTTGTTCACCGTCTTGAAATGTAGCTCCAGGGTACTGCTCTTCGCCGTGGAGCTGTGATCCTGTGTCCGTGATCTGTACTGTTTCACGGGAATGTTGTGAAGATTCCACTGGCAACAGTATCGTTCAACGATAAGTTGCTGGTAGGAAAACTTCGTTTACAGCCAAGTCGTTGAAGAGGGCCTGAGTAGCTTGCTTCTCAGCTGGACATCTTGCCAGGTCAGTGGCCGCTCTCCAGAGTTGACTGCGTCGCCATAGGATAGCTATGCCAGGTCACGTCGTCCCAGTCTGCACATTCACGGCATGTCACTTGACTGTAAACACACCTGTGCCCTGCACTTGAAAAACAAAGAAAAATGCAAGTCTTTAACTGGTTAAAACTGACGACATGATTCGTTCCTTATAAATCTTTATAGCTGGGCGACTACGTTGGTTCATAATGAACTCACGGGAGAAAAAAATAACCCTAGAGTGCGTCTATAACAATCCAAAAGTTACTGTTTACAGGAGCTCTTTCAAAACAGGTCTTGTCACCAAGACTGCAAAGGAAAAAGAGTGATGGACATGCGCGGAGAGCACGCCACCTGGCGGACGATCGACGCAGCGATCAAGGGAGATAATTTTGTTTGCAGGAGATCTCCAAATGGAGGATATTGGCATTTAAGTGATAACAGGTGAAGATTTGAGACACAAACACGCAGCACGCTTCGACACACAATAGCAATTTAAAAATCATGACTCGTATTATACGAAATAGGATGGACTCGTAATATCGCCAGAAATGATTGTCAATAATTATCAACGCAGTTGGAAAAATAAATTATCAACTTACAGCGAGTCGATATTGAGTGAATCGCGGTATTGTGATAAATAAGACATTGATCGATTTCATTTATTAATTGCAATTGTTGTGTTGCATTCCGATCTGTTCCGGATTATATGCTGAGTCTGAATGCTAGTGGATCCACAAACAGGAATTCTCACGCTCCGTGCAGAGGCGATACTGATTATTCAGATCATCACTACATTGGGTCGTTTTACCTCTGTGTGGGGCTTCGCCTGACAACGGAGCTCACCACTCACGATGTCGAATCTTGGGAAGTCGATAAGTTTAAACCATTTCCAGAATTGGCCTGACAAAATTAAACAGGCTTTCGTTTTCGAGGAGGATGAACAACACAGGAAATACGTGATTGCCAAAGAACTCAAAGGAATCTAATAGTCACTTTATTATCTCGTCTCCCACAATGTTTAGTGATTTTACATGCAAGTTTATGTTTTAAATAAAATTTTGACCCAATGTGATTGCTACCTCGCCTCAGTTTGGTGCCTCACTGATGGATAAACGTTGGCAGCCAGGGCTGTCGTTTTGGAATGGGTCTAAAGTTCCTGCTTTTACTAAGATACCGTATGTGATAGACACACAATATAGTTGAGATAGCATCTGTCCATGATTGCATCTTTTCTTGATACATTTTTCTGTCAATTTAATCCTTTTACCGGAAATGACAAAAAATTGCCTTCAGATTCAGTAACTGAATCAAAACAAACACAGACATCAGTCAACTTGAACAGAGATTTATTCAAAAAGACACCAAGACATAGTTCGCATAGAGATTTTTCATCGACATAGACATTATTATAAATATTGGATTCTCGCAGTGGGAATCTGCGGGAATCCAAAATTGGATTCTGGCAGATTCCCGCAACAAAAAGCTGCGGGAATCCATTCGGATTCTGGTGAAATCCGACGAAAAGCAAGGCCTGCATATAGTTTTGAGTCCGAAGTCGAGATTGTCAAATCGTTGATCTATATATAGCCGAGGCCGCCATGCATTGTCAATTTGTTCTCTGCATACGTCAATCCTTTGGATAAGCATATACTAAAGAGATATTCTTTTCTATTCTATATGGTATAACTCGGCCGTGTTTCAATTCATTTCCAGAATTTCCTGTCAGTGACATGTCCATGACAGAAACAGCCAAATCAGATCATTCGATAAAGCAGGCTTGGTTGTGCATTCTAAATATAAACCAGAATTGAAAATACACAAATTGGTATATATTTGTTCAAAGATTTTCCGAAACATTTTATCACTGAGTGATAATACCGTACCTAACTGGTTCTCAAAATAGTTCTCAATCTCGCTAAAAGCACACGTCACTCTTTCAACGGTCCTGTTCAGTGTAAGGGAGACTACTCCTATCTGACTCTATGCGGTAGTGTGGCATCCAAAGGACGATACAGAAGCCAGGTTGGAGTTGGGTCACTCATCATTCATTTATTACCAATCAAGAACCCAGGTAAGAAACCTGAGAAAAAAAATTAATAAAGAACAAATGTCTTACTCAATTGTTTGCTTACCTTATTTGTCACGTAAGTTACATTTTCATTCCCGATGGGGATGTATTTGTAACATTTGACAAAATTAACAGCCATGACTACACCAATAACAAAACAAATCACTTAAATAAAAGTATTTCTTATAATTTGAATGGTTTTTTGATTAATTTCAGTGAAACTAATTAGCATCTGGGCTTAATTAAAAAAGTGTCACGCAAGTTACACAGAGAATTAGGGTAGTTTTGGGTCATTTGACGTATGTCAAAAATTCTCTGATTTGGATGGAAGAATCTTAAAAGTTCTCACCTATAGCGATAGCTTGAACAATGAATTAGTAGGTATGAGTATAGTTGCCATCAGTCACTTTGCCATATTTCACCACCAGGGTTATAAAGATTGTTAACCAGTGTCACGTAAGTTACATGGGATGGGTTTCTGGACTATTTATTCAGGAAATACTTGCAGAAATGTTTAGAAATTGAATAATACGATGTAAATATACAGGAAGAACAATTTCTGGGATACTTAACTGTTCATTATTTTCTAATTAATTACCAAACTCATTACCATATTTTCAGTGAAAACATTGGAATTATTTATGGGACTGGACCCTGTACTTGTCTGCAAGGACAGTTTAGGATATCCTAATAGTATACTTTTAGTGGTAACAAAGTTAGAAATACTTAATAGTTGGATTTACTTTTGACAAAAAAATTATTCCTAGTTTACATGGTTTTGTATATGTAACTTACGTGACAATTTTTGTAACTTACGTGACATGTCACGTAAGTTACACAACTTCACTTGCCTAAATTTCTATTCAACTATTTGTTTTTTACCAAGTTAAGAGGTGGATGTTCCTAGTGGACATAAGGTAGTTTCATTGAGGGAAGAGTTTTTTTATATCTATTGCCTATATTATCTCTTGACAAAATGACCCATGAAAATTTGTCACGTAAGTTACATTGCGATAATCGGATTGAATATTGAGTGAAAATGACATAAGTCTTGCCAACTTCACAAATTTGGCAAGTTTGCATGTTAGAATACATGGTTATTAGTTACTAACATCAGATATAACCAAACTGAGATGAATACTTCAGATTTTACATCTTAATTTGAGGCCTACTAGAAAATCACATTTTATGGCTGTCCGAGTTTGTTAGGTATTTTAATGGTATTTTTTTCTAGAATGCGAACCAGTCAATGACAAAAACTTCATTTTGTCTTAGTTCAGGCACTGGTTGATACAAAAAATCAACAGATGTTCCAATCCTAGCAGTTTGAAATTTGAGCAACTTTCACTCTCTGTCGTGGAATCGCCCATTTATACATAGTTCATGACACAGGCAAATGCATTGCTATTGTGTGATAACTAGAATTAAAGTCGGTAGATCGATTAGCCAGTTGTCCCAATGGAATTCACATTCAGTTACATTTTTGTATACAACTAGAACTTGAACAATTAATTCTAACTTGCTACATTTGAAATAATGGATTAATAGAGCAATTAATATCAGCACTGAGCAGAACAAGCAGCCAGAAGATGCTAGGTCCCCTGCCAAAATGGCAGCAATATTTATAAGCTTTCTCGGTCTCAAGGGATATACAGGAGGGTGGCAACAGCTACTTCACAGACGTAAGAAGCAGAAGGGTCTTTCCGCCTCCCCAGGTTTTGAGATCAACTCAGAAAGGCTGACTGAATGTTGATTGCTGCTGTAATATATTTTTCTCACGGTGTAGTATTAAAATTATGTAACCAAAATGCAACCCCAAGAGACATCTCATGGCATATTATCTGCAAACTAAATTTGACCAGAATCTGAAGGCATCCTCAACCTATTGCCCGGAAACCAAATTTAGACTTTGCCACCAGGTGTCACCACCTGTAGGTGCAAGCAGGCAAAACGCAAACCCAAACGACATCTCATGGCATGGTATCGGCATATGAACTTTGATCTGAAGAGGGGTCCTCAAGTTATTGCCGGTACTGGATGTCTACCGGTGTTCGAGTTATTTGGGGTGGGTCACATACCAAATTTGAGAAGAATCTGATAAGCAGTTCCCAAATTATTGCCCGGAAACAAATTTTTCCACCAGGAGGTGCCACCTGTAGGCAGAAGCGAGCAAAATACAATCCCAAGGGACATGGTATCGTGGTGTCATGTTATCTGCATACCAAATTTGAGAAGAATCTGGCGAGGGTCCTCAAGTTATTGCCCGGAAACCAAATTTAGATTTTGACACCAGGTGGCGCCACCTCAGCGGTCGAAATAACGCCTGTCTACCTGTCGCTGACAAGTCATTTTTTCAAGTGACAACCAAATTAAAATGCCACCTGTTACCGCGACAAGTAACTATTCTGTCCTAAAAAATACTGAATTACGATCTAATACAGGCCTAAGGCCAAAAAAAAATATATGTCTGTTTCCGATTACGGGCCAGAAAAAAATAGAGTAGGTAGGGCCAAAAAAATTTTTATTTTGGAAATAAATTTTATTTTGATGTCCAGTACTCCGTCCCATATACAATGGTCTACAAATATATTCTTGATTGTAACATTCCCACCCACTTTTAACATATTCTCCCACATCCCCCCATATTTTCAGATATTCAAAATATCTTATCCCCCAAAAGATAAAGGGGGGGGGGAGATATGGAAATGAGAATTGCCAATAATGTGTTTGACTGCTGTTTACCACCAAAACGAGTATCGTTTTAATTTATTAACTTGATATGCAAAACAATATATTTCAAGGATTTCCGCCCAGAAATGATGAAATTTTTTTTTGTTCAAAAATACAAAATTCCATGTGGAATTTCAGTGCCTTCCATAGGGAGAGTGTACTTATTTTCTGGAAAAGCCTGAAGAAAAAATTGACATATACAACATAAAATGAAATGGGAAATTAATTTGGACATCATGGAGGTTTGTACCAGCGACTAGCTAATTCGAACAATTTGATAAACGAGACGCGATTCCTGGCTGTACAACAGTACAATGATTTGAACAAGCCATTTCTCGAAAACAGAAGAATTATTACTTGCTTGAATCTTGGTAGTTCAATCATGAACGTCGCTCGTCTGGGCTCTCTCCTGCCTCTCTCCGTTCAACTCCGCCCATTAGCTAACAACGGTGCAGATTCCCCACATATTTTATGGGGGCGCTGTAAGCGCTGTGGACTCGATTTTCTCGGAGTTCGTCCGGCTTTTAGCTCTGCTGTGGCTAGATAAACATCTTACAAATATTCTACGACATTAACTTCAGAAAATCTTTGCGAAATAAAGACAAATCTTACCTTAGATGACCAGCATCGCTGAAATCCAAACGACGATCGACTGCGCGCGTGAAAAACGTTCCAAATTTACGCTCGGTTACATGTTTTCAAAAAATGGTATCGTGCACGGAAACGGACTGAATTGAATCCGCCCAAAAGCAGCGGACAAGAAACCGTTATGAGAGCAATGTGAGCGTGTCGTAGATTTCTCTATTTTCAAACAATTTATCTTCACGTTTGACCCTTTTCCTGAATTTCTACAATATATATACATATCATTTCTCTTACCACTCTCTCGCCAAAATAAGAACTGGTGTTAATGAGCAAACGCTGCATTCACACAATTAACAAAATGCCTTGTTTCCCATATATTCTTTTCTCACATATAGCAGTATGCAGGAGGTGAGTATGGAAATACAAACGCCATGGGATTTTTGCTCTCATCGCGGTTTCTTGTCCGCTGGGATCTATTCTTCTGGGCGGATTCAATTCAGTCCGTTTCCGTGCACGATACCACTTTTTGAAAACATGTAACCGAGCGTAAATTTGGAACGTTTTTCACGCGCGCAGTCGACCGTCGTTTGGATTTCACCGATGTTGGTCATCTAAGGTAAGATTTGTCTTTATTTCGCACAGATTTTCTGAAGTTAATGTCGTAGAATATTTGTAAGATGTTTATCTAGCCACAGCAGAGCTAAAAGCCGGACGAACTCCGAGAAAATCGAGTCCACAGCGCTTACAGCGCCCCCATAAAATATGTGGGGAATCTGCACCGTTGTTAGCTAATGGGCGGAGTTGAACGGAGAGAGGCAGGAGAGAGCCCAGACGAGCGACGTTCATGATTGAACTAGAATCTTGGGGGTTTATTTCAATGCATTCATAATAAAACATTGTCAGGGAAATTTTGGATTTTTTAGCGGAGAAATGGTACCGGTCGGTTAGACTTTGACGGCGACTAGCTTTGACTGTGTCGTCGCCGATTTCGCTGAAACGAACACCACTTGCAAGCTGCCGTGTCCGCTAAACACTGCTTTAACAAACGTCATTTCAAGCCATCAAATCAGTAGATTTCTTTCGAAGTTGATGGAGAATATGTTTAAAATTGTCCTGGTAAACATGATCAAGTCGACTGAAGCGTAATCAGATTGCTGATTTCTCGATTCCCGACCTAGAAGTAGGTGCTTTATTTCCTGAAAAGATCGTCAACCTGCCGCCATGCCATGCGGTCAGCTCCAGTCACACTTTACGGTATGCAGACTGTGGGCGCGCCGCTTTACGGTTGTTGTTGTTGTTGTTGTCGTAAAACGCGGCCTTGATAGATTTCGTTGGAATTTGCTGATAAAATTTTTAGAGTCGCACGATTTATCTAGACTCGGTCGGGTAACCGGAAACAGACATATTTTTTTTCTTGGCCTAACATGACTGAATTGTGTTCCTGGAAACAGTTGTTGAGTTTAGTTTTATTTACATTGGACATTCTGTTCACTTCGTCGTTCATCCCGCTGTAATACAACAAACTCCAGGATTAATCTTCCGCAAGATCTGCACACGATCCGCTTGAAAGGCAAAACTAATGGATAAATCAAACGAGCTTCACTATATTGACTGGCACGATCTTGCGCAATCAGCCTATATTTCTATTGACTGTTCATGCCTGTCAACTTCAAGTCGAAACCGAAACCAGAAGAAGCGGAGTGATTATGTTTTATTCAGAGAATAGGTGGTCAATAAAACTTTGTCAATGAGTATTTTAATCGGAAAAAAAATCATGCTTGCCAACAGGGGCAGCCAACATGAAAGTTGCATTGCCCGTGCCGATTTTTACTTGTTCCAGACAAGCAGACAAGCGCTAATGTCTAACACACGCAAGTTGGTAGAGTGAAGGCAACAACAACAATGATTTTGCTTGATAATTTGTCAGCACAATTCAACATTTTCATTTGGGAACTCGACTTATCTCTTGAAGAACTCAATATTTATTCACTATAACCCAATTTTTCCTCGTGTGTTTGGCGGACAATTCCCCGTGGATAAAAAAACTCATTTTTGGGGGGGTAAAACTCAATTTCAAAATTTCCCAAAAAACTCAATTTTTCAAAGTTTTTAATCAAGGATACCCCAAAAAAAGTTGCTAAAACCCCCCTGCTGTTATGATCCTTAAGAAAATATCGATCCAGCAAATTTAATCTCATAATTGAACATTCTGTTGACATTTTACACTGAATTAGGGATTAGGGATAATAGAACAGTCTGGTGAGAGAAATGAGCCCACGGACATCAGGGAGTGAGGACATCGATCTTGGCAATGCAGAATTAGAGGAAGGAGACAAATTTGTCGCTGTCATAAACGTCTCCCGATCGAGAAAAAAAAAGGTGTGTTCAAATTCCCCAATGCCTGGAAAATGGGGAGACTGGTTATATGATGACAGTATGGCGAAAAAAAGTTTCAGTAGGAGTGACAAGCTGAAGTACCAGGGTGGCAAGTAAAAAAAATAGTTACCTGTCACAGTGACAAGTAATTCTCAAAAAACATTTCGACCCCTGCACCTCCAGAATAAGTCAGAGCAATGCATTATCAAGCGACATCTCATGTCAAGGTTAACATTCATACCAAATTTTAGAAGAATCCAATGGGTGGTTCTTAAAGCGGACATGACCTTACTTAAAACACGAATGGTAGCGGGAAAAAAAAGATATCTCCCGTTGAATAATACCCGCCGGAACTGAAACAAGAACGACACAACACTTAAGATGGCGACAATAATAAACTGTATTCATCATAACATGTGCTCGGTCACATTGCAGTCATGTAACTATACAGTGCTGTAGCCGAGAGGCTCTACAGGGTGTGTACCGCTCGTCGTGTAACATGATAATGTTACATCTCCCCTTTCATATAACAGCATGTGGGGAACCTCAGTTATCAAGTTAATAATGCTTTTAATTTCCACATGGGATGTTTCAGGTAATGTTCAGATTGCCACTCAATAGTTCAGTTAATGTAGAGAATGTTCACAACAACTTAAGATCATAATGTTTCATAAAACTAAACACATGGAGGCTAGGTAGACTGCCTAGATTCTCCTTTACAGATGAGGGGATTATTCTGCCCCTAACACCATCTGTACAACTAGAAACAGTAATGAACAAATTAGTCATTTCGATATCGAGCTGGTAGTCTCACCACCCTTCCACTGGTTGTTCGCACACAAGAGTCATTGGATGGTGGTCGGACAGGCTCGGGTGAAACGGATTGATGCACTTGTGAAGAATAACTGTGTGTATTCACTCTCCCAGGTGGTTGCTGGTTAACCGAAACAGTGTCAGGAACTGGGTCAATTTCTTCCTCGGCCGGGAAGGAGGTCTCTCTGGTTTTACGCAGATGTCGGCGGTTCCTTCTGTATTTCTGACCAGATGGTGTTTTCACTATGTACGATCTGGGTTCTTCGGCCTGGCCGAGGACCGTGGCCGGTTTCCAGCCCTGTTTTGTTTCCATTCGTACAGGTTCACCTTCCTGTATAACTGGAAGTCTCTTAGCATGCCGGTCATAATAAACAGTCTGCTTTTGCTTCAGGTCTGTGAGGCGTTTCACCACTTTCTGTGGAGTGATGATTTTAGGTTTCAGCAATCTATCACTGGTGGGCACACGTGTTTTAGTACGGCGTCCCATTAGTCGCTGTGCCGGTGACCCTACAGTATCGCGAGGTGTGTTTCGCAACTCCAAAAGTGCGAGATATGGATCTTCCCTGTCCTTGAAGGCCTTTTTCAGTGTTGACTTTGTTGTTTGGACGTTTTTTTCAGCCATCCCGTTTGACTGAGGATATGTCGGACTTGACGTTTTATGTTCAAATCCATAGAAATCAGCAAATTCTTTGAATGTAAAACTATCAAACTGCGGACCATTATCTGATATCAGGGTATCCGGTATCCCATGACGGGCAAACTGAGATTTGCAATGAACGACGACCTCATTGCTTGTTAGCCTTTTGAGCAGTTCCACTTCGACAAACCCTGAATAATAGTCCACTAGTAGTAAGTATGTCTTTCCTTCTAGCTGGAACAGATCAGTTCCAACCCTGGACCACGGTCTTGCTGGCACTGGATGGGGTTGCAATGGTTCCTTGACATTTCGTCTTTGACTTTCGCAACAGACACTACATTTCATGACCATGTCCTGTATATCTACTGTCATTAGTGGCCAAAAGATCACATCTCTGGCACGCTGTCTGGTTTTCTCTATTCCCTGGTGTGCACCATGGATTAACTTCAGCATTTCTGGTCGCATTGCTTTTGGAATAACGGTCTTTTCCCCCTTGAAAATAACACCGTCATAATAGGAAAGCTCATCTCGGTAGTTCCAGTATGGCCTGACACAGCCTGGACTGCTCATCTGGCCAACCCGCCAGTATGCTCATTTTTAACTGCTGCATTTCTTCATCCTGCTCAATGCTGGATTTTAAGGTCTTCAGCTTGTCTCTCGACATGGGAACTGTATGGATGACATTTACAACGTAATCCTCCTCATCATTCTGCTGGGCTTCAGTTTGTGAGCTACATGCACGAGACAGTGTGTCGGCAATGTACAGTTCCTTTCCTGGACGGTAAGAGACATTGAGATTGTACTTCTGTACTCTCAGTATCATTTTTTGTAGTCGGAGTGGTGCGAGATACAATGGTTTCTTCAGGATACTCTCCAAGGGTTTATGGTCAGTCTCTACCTCTATGGATGGCTGCCCGTACAGGTATTCATGGAACCGTTCACATCCGAAGGTAATTCCGAACATTTCTTTTTCAATCTGGGCATAGTTTATTTGAGTCTTGGTTAATGCTTTGGATGCATATGCGACGGGCTTGTTGTCCTGTAATATGACGGCCCCAAGTCCGGTGGAGCTGGCATCCACCGATAGCTTTACAGGTTTTTTCACATCAAAGAACTGGAGTACAGGTGCTTCAGAAACACTTTTTTTTCAATTTCTCAAAGCTGATTTGTTGTTCTTTGTCAAAATGCCATTCCACGTCCTTTTCCAGTAGTACACGAAGAGGTGCGCTGATATCCGAATAATTTGGGATAAACTTCGCCAGGTAAGTAGTCATTCCTAGAAAACGTTGTACGGCAGCTTTGTCACTCGGTGAATCCATCTTCTGAATGGCCTCAACTTTTGTTGGGTCTGGCTTTAGGCCCTCTTCACTCAATACATGTCCTATATAAGGTACCTGTGGGAGACCAATTTCACATTTTTTCCGATTCAGCTGGATACCCCTATCACGGGTTCGTTTTAGAACCTTTTCCAGTCGTTCGTTGTGCTGTGATTCTGTCTCACCCCACACCAGCAGATCATCCACAATGACCTCTACCCCTTCAATATCATCAAAAATATCTGACATAGTTTCTTGGAACACTTCCGGAGCCGAAGAAATACCAAATGGTAAACGTCGGAACATGTATCGGCCATGAGCAGAATTGAAAGTGCATTTTTTTGCACTTTCATCATCCAGTGGCACCTGCCAAAATCCATGAGTGGCATCTAATTTAGAAAAAATCTTAGCATTTGGCATGCGTGAAACTATTTCCTCAATAGTTCTCATAGGGTAATGTTCTCTCTTGATGGCCTTGTTAAGATTTTTCGGATCGATGCATATACGCAGATCTCCATTGGGCTTGGTCACGATAACCATACTGTTGACCCATTCGGATGGACCTTTCACACGTTCGACTACCCCTAGCTTTTCCATACGATCCAACTCTTCTTTTACCTTCGACTGGAGGCGTACAGGGACTCTGCGAGGTGGGTGGATGACTGGGGGGACCAACGGGTCGGTGACAATGTGGTGTTTCACACCGGTAATACAGCCTAAACCACTGAATACATCCGAGTATTCATCTAGGAGTTGAGTACGAACACGCGAGTGGTTTACATTTTCTTCAGTGAGACTGTACACACGCTGAATCAGCCCTAATTCCAAACAGGAAGCTAATCCTAGTATGCAAGGTACGTTTGGTTCTACCACCTGAAATTCCAAGACGTGGAACTGTTCTTTGTATAGACAAGATAGTGTGTTTTTTCCTACTGTTTTAAGTTGCTGGCCTCCGAATGCACTCAACTTGACCCTAGATTTGGACAATGGATGGCTGGTAATTGTGTCATAAACTTCTCTGGACATCACATTACATTCTGCGCCAGTGTCAAGTTTGAACTGAACTGGAGTGTCATTCAAATTCAATGTTATTTGCCAATCAGTGTTTGAACCAGATTCCTTGTTTTGTATAGTTCCCACAAAAAATGTTTCATCATCTGAGCAATCAGAATATTTAGCCTCGTATGCATGGACAGTTTTCCGTCCTTTTTGGCTTTTCGTTTTACAAACCGAAGCCCAGTGATCCATCCCATTACATTTGTTACAGGTTGTGCCTATAGCGGGACATGCTTGTTGTTTGGAGTGTGTGCCACCACAACGACCACATTTGGGTTTCCACTGACCTCTGTATTTTGATGTGTTGTTCTGGAACTTTTGCTGATTAAAGTTTTTGCTAACAGCATGTACTTCTTCTGTTGTTTTTTCAACCTGCGCGAGAGATTTTGCATGGTTTACACTAAGTTCACTTGCTCTGCATATATTTGTGGCTTTTTCCAAAGTAAGAGAGTCTTCACGGAGCAGCCGTGTTCTGAGCTGATCATCGAGAATGCCACATACCATTCGGTCCTTTATCAGACTCTCACACAAATCCCCAAACTCACACGACTTTGCTTTATTACGAAGATCAGTCAAGTAGTGTTCAAAAGACTCACCGGTTTTCTGTGTCCGAGTGTTGAAAATATGCCGTTCGTACGTGACATTTCTTCGGGGGGTAAAATACTGCTCAAATTTGTCCAGCACTGGTTTCAATTTCATGCGATCGTCCTCAACTGCAAATTGGAAACTGTTGTAGATTTCCAACGCGTCTTCCCCGATGGTGTGAAGCAATGTTGAAGTTTGCACTTTTTGAGGTTTTTCACCGATGCCACTAGCAACAAGAAACAGTTCAAACCGTTGCTTCCACCTTCGCCAATTTTCTGACAGGTTTCCGTCCAAATTCAGCGGACTGGGTGCTTGCATTTGCTCCATTCTGACACCATGAAACAAGAACGACACAACACTTAAGATGGCGACAATAATAAACTGTATTCATCATAACATGTGCTCGGTCACATTGCAGTCATGTGACTATACAGTGCTGTAGCCGAGAGGCTCTACAGGGTGTGTACCGCTCGTCGTGTAACATGATAATGTTACAGGAACTAATCCATATGAAAGTGTACCTGTTTTGCCCAGCTGCCGAGTTTATAACGACATTACTGCCAACTTCTCATCCGAGTAGTGTTGCTTCCACCGCATATATAAAGCTGGAGTCGATCGAGAACCCATAGCCAGTCTGAACGGACACTCGAACTGTTCACATATTAATACTCTCCTTGTTGTCACCAGACTAAATAAGGAGCATCATATTCTATCACGCTTCACTCGCACACAATATAAATATATCTGGAATAAAACTGGATAACAAAATGAAGGATCTGATCATTCAAACACGATTTAGGCGTACGGGTAAGTGTTTCCTCAAAACAATGAAACTTGATCCCGTCTATGGGCGGCCATTTATGTCAAAATTACTAGCTCGGGTTGTGCAGCCTAACTCACAACAGACAACGTATTTAACGATATAAAGTGTTGGTTTGAACGATTATTTCATCTTTTTGCAAACAAGGAACCTAACTCTAAACGCATATTTCATCTCTCTCCAAAGGAAGAATCAAACTGTGAACGAAAAGTGGAGATACGGAAATACAAGCGAACTCAGAAGGAACAGCATATTTCAGCACGTACAACGTATCAGAGAACGAACGACCTCTTTCAGAACGAGTTTTATAATCGAGGGGGCGCTCAGCAGACTGGAGACCACTCGAGCGCCTCTGTCTGCTCCTCCCCCACATGTTGACACCATTTTCAGGGGTGGCTCTCGTTTACATGTGCGACTCATAGTACGGAGTCTCACAAGATGAGAATGACAAGTCTCTGTGAATTTTTGTCTGATATCTGAAGTTCAAAACTTTTGGTACACTTTAACCCAGGGGCAAAAAAGAACCACACTCATTCACGACCTGAAATGGCGGAACTCAAATAGCGGCCGAGTTTCACGTCATAAATCTTTCTACCATCCGGAATGACCCGAATATTTCCGGAAATAATTTCCGAAGGAACGTTGTTCGTTGTGAAACAGCTCGTTCGTTCAGAGTTATACTCTTCGTTTAGAAATAGGTCCCTCTGTGTCAGACTGGCTATTCGTTCGGAACTAGGCTTTTCATTCTGTGTTTGCATTCGAACATCATGCCGTTTGTTTTCGGTTTGAGTATACGTTTAGAGTTAAGGTTTTTTTATTTGCAGGAATATAAAATGCGTTTAAGACTACAGTGTACATTGTAAGATATGCTGTCTTTTCTGAGTTTGGCTTTACGTTTTGTAATTGCTAATTTTGACATGAATGGCTGCCCATACCCGTCACCAGTTTCTCCAGCAGTGTATTTCAAGGGACTATTCTCTATTCCAGTTGATAAATCTTGGGGCTCTATACGGTGCCCTCCAAATGCGATCTCTTTTTAAATTCCCGATATGACGTAACTGTTCCAAGACCATTGCAATTCGGAATTTTCATTTCAAACTGAGAATTGTTATATGGTATGCCCACTAATCAGGTCCACCCATGTTGACCGTATACTGCGCCAATTGTGAAATGAGGGAGCTGCTGTTGCCGTTGGAGAGGGTGCACCACTATTTGTGGAAACCGGAATGGCAAATTCCTAAATACGGGGTTACAAATTGAAAACGACCCCTTATTGTGATTGTCACCCTGTCCAGTATTTTAACCTAGATACACCATGTATCAGACACATCGTCGGCAATGTTCGCTCTTGTCTGTGTGCAATGACCATCCATTCGTTCTAGTCCATCTCTGAGCGTCTTCGGGTAGTCCAGGATACTGTCGTTGCAACATATCCTGGAACAGCTGATTTGGCAATTCAGTGCTTCGGATTTGAAAAATCCAGAAGAGCTGAAAATCGCTCTTCTAATTTTGTCAAAAAGAGCGATCACTCCTCTAAAACAAAAACCTTCTAAAAACTTTTAGAAGATCTAATTCCCATTTTATGATTCTTCTTGCAAGAAAAGTATTAGTATTATTTTCGAACTTCTTAACATTATGAAATGCGACATCAAAATTATCTGACAATCATAAATGAAATGTTGATAATAAACGTAAGCGAAACCAGTTACCCGTGGTGTGTTTCATTGTTATCCCTTTATTTCTTTCTGTGCTTTTCCTCGGATTCTGCGATCTTTGAGGATTTTGTCAATGTTTTGCGCAGTTTGCGCCAAACTTCTGTTACGCTACCATGCCGTTTTCGGCCGTATACGATAGAACACCACCAGTGTTCCGCCTTTTAAATGTTTCTAGTCAAACTGTTGGTGGAAGTTTTGTAGCCATTTCGCTTATTCGCGGCGACAATCGATCAAACAAATCCCAAAATCAGACGAGCGCGCCAACAACAACATGTCCGTCGACACATGCACACACAGCTGTATCCGCCGCTGTGATTGGTCAGCTGTAGAAATTTAACCAATTATAAGCGAGGACGTTTCGGTCCTCGGTTAAATCCGAACCAAGTTTAACTCCTTTGCCAGAAGAGCTCGCACACTTCCGGATTTTCGTGATCGAAACGTCTTGCGTTCTCATGGAAAGTTATTAGAGTTAAATAAAGATTATTCCATACGATAAATTCAAGAAGCGCGAAAAAAAGAGCCTCTAAATTTGGATTCAGGCGCTTTCGCTCTCGCGCTTCTTAAATCCGAAGCACTGCAATTTGACAAATTTTCGACTGTTAGTCTTAGTTTTGCATCCACCCGCCAGTCAAGTGACCTCTACAAGGTGCGATGGAAATCCAAGGTCAAAGGTCAAGGCTCAAAAGTCATTTTCGCTTCATTCATCCACCCTGATTATCTCACCACGAATGCTAAGAGATTTCACATTTCTATACTACTGATAGATGAGATAAAAATGGACAATCAGAACAAAAAGTTGCTTTCAGTATGTACCGTCGCAATTTGCAACTGCTTATGGGCTGGGCTGATTAGTAGGCATAACATAACAATTCTTAGTTTGGAACGAACTTTCCGAATTACAGTAATTTTGAAGCACCGTACATAGCGCATTTGAAGTGCATCGTACAGAGCCTCAATAATCATAAAATAAAATGACCAGTACTCACTTCGTGCCTCCTCTTTGATGTTGGAGGTCAACTGAGATACAATGTTGGAGAAACCTGTAACGGATCAAGTTTTATTGTTTTGAGGAAATACATACCGGTATGTCTGAATCAAGTCTGAATAGTCCGATCCTTTATTCTATTGCTCAGTTTATTCCAGATATATTTATATTGTGTGCAAGTGAAGCGTGATAGAATATGATGCTCCTTATTTGGTCTGGTGACAACAAGGACAGTATATATGATGTGAACAGTTCGAGTGTCAGTTCAGACTGGCTATAGGTTCTCGATCGACTCCAGCTTTATATATGCGGTGGAGGCAACGCTACTCGGATGAGAAGTTGACAGTAATGTCGTCATAAACTCGGCAGCTGGGCAAACAGGTACACATTCATATGGATTAGGCCGACTGTGTTTGAAACTATGTTTCAGGTCAGCTGCTGATGAAAAATCAATGAGGGAGGGAGGTCAACACAACACAAATCATAAAATCAACACGAAATAAAAAAAAAAACGGCAGCAAAAAAAAATTGTTTTTGATTTTGACATTTTTGTTTGAGCTGGGTAGTTGAACCGGATCACCGGTTATTTTATTCCCCGCTACTTGGATTTGCTGGACTAACTGTTCGAATGTTATGTTTTTATTAACTGCCACCCCCCTCCAATCCAAATACGTTTCCTTGGGTTTGCTTGAGGCAATTTTAAGACATATATTCCTCCGCCTCCACCCCGATATCCATCATGGCGCCCGACGAATGCTGAACGAATGTATATGCAAAACCACGACTGAGAACACACCCGGATGAGCAATACCATTTTCATTTGTGAAATCCCTAATTTCTTCAGTTTCGATGTTTATATTTACTCGCACTAAATATTGAAAGATATTATTGGAAGACAAATTGTTTACAGAATCTCTGCCCGACTAATTTGTTTAATTCCCCAAAACATACGTCGACGGAATCCGACTTTTATATCATTTCTCGGGACAGTGACCTCACCATTGTGCGAGTCGGGAACCATATACCTCCACAATATTACGTGACTGAACTGGGTTCCCTATATTTACCATGTTTACCATCCTGATGAAGCATGATTTGCGTTACAGTCGACGAAAGAAAGATCGACGGTGTTTTATGGAAAATGTGATGCGGAAGACACAAAAGTTTTAGATCTTGGTTAGTAAATTCCCCACAAAATTGCCTGATAACCTTTGTCAAGTTTGAAATATACAGCATTGTTCAGAAAAAATCAAGGCGCATGTTATACCATACACACGTAATATCGGTAAATTCAATGCGGGCGGCTGACCCGAAACACAGGTACCAACACAGCCGGCCTTAGTTCCGGCGGGTATTATTCAATGGGAGATATAATCTTTGTGAATATTTTTTTTTCCTCTACCATTCGTGCATTAAAAAAGGTCATGTCAGCTTAATACCCAGAAACAAATTAGTGATTTTGCCACCAGGTGGCGGCACCTGTGAGTGCAAGTGAGCGAAAGGCAAAACCAAGCAAAATCTCCTAGCATAGTACATGCATGCCAAATTTGAGAAGAGTCCGATGAGCATTTCTCATGTTATTACCCAGAAAGCAGGCCTCGAAATTTCAAAATTTGCGTAACCCAAAAATAGTTCTGGGTCACGATGTTCACTTAACCTATTGTTCGGTTACGTAGGACTGGGTTGCGTAACCCATTGGTTACGTAAACAGGTTAGCCAAATTTTTTTTTCTGAAAATGAAGAAAATATGTATATATTATTACAATAAAATACAAAATTGTTTTGAGAGTCCTTGAAACAGCAGCTGATGGCAATATTCTCAAACTGCGATGTAACATGTGCAACTTATTCGTCAGAAATTCAGCAAGAAGCACCCAGGCATGGAATAAAAGACACGGTGTTGAAAAATGTGAAATGTGTAGAAAGTAAAACAAAAGCAGACAAAACTTTTCTAAAGTCATCGTGAAATGACCACTTCTGGAATGTTTTTATGTTCAGTCAATTTTCGCTTTTGAGCCGTTTTGCATATCGAATCTGCGGTCCGGAGAATCCGGAGATGAGAAATTACTCCATTCACACTGATATCCATCCACTTCCTTGTGCTGTCCCGCGCTGTAGAATTGACCCGCCTTTGATTGGATGAATTCAGGCTTTGTATATGTTGGGAGTTTTGATATCGCATGCTTCCGTTTTTTTGCGCCATCAGAATGTCAGTTTTTTTCGTTTCGAACCTCCGTGTTTTTATTTCTTTCTGATGCAAAATCACACGTTCACGATACTAATTCCATAATAAAAACGTGTATAAACTCCGAAGCATGATTCGAAGATACCATAGAGGAGAAATATAGACCGGTAAGGCAACGATTGATGACTGTCACTGGGCCGGTCGCCCTGACATTTTCAATGGCACTCGTCATACCGTAGCGCAAGTCGATTTTTTACGTAACCGATTATTCGTTCTGCAGAATTTACAACCACGTAACCGACACGTAACCGATCGTTTCGGTTACGCCAAATTTCGAGGGTTGAGAAAGCAGGCCATGACATTTGACGCGAACGATCGTTTCGTTCGCGTATCGGTTACGCAGAATCAAATTCCCGCGAACGGAAAATCGGTTACGCGACTCGTGAGTTACACTCGTTTTTCTGTCATTGGTATTGTCTTGTTCCTTGTAAAGAAGGGTGAGTGATCGCTGCCACTGAAGGCTGTTAGGCGTGAGATTTAAAACTCGCCCAGAAAATCAATGTTGTCAAAAAAATCCTCGCTTTCTTCGCTTGGCGAAGACATCTAACAACACGCTTGATACAGGAAGCGGAACTAAACTCAGGTGTGAGACATGCGCAGATCACGATATAACGACAGGGTCTCGACTACAGTCATAGGGCGCCCACAGTCTGCGACACGTGCCTTACAACAGACTAGATTGGCCAACACCAAATCAAGCGCTCCCATTGGTCGCTGATTGACGGGAAACTTGTACAACCTGTGAAGTGCAACTCTACCGTCTCAACATGAACTTGAGCAAGAGACTACATAGACACGTCAAACTCCATGTGCTTTCGGTTTCAGTTGGCGGGACGACGGGAATACGAGCACAAATTTACCATGTGATTTTCTTCGCTGATAGTAGTGAGATACACTTTTTTTTTTAAATGAAACTACCGGCTATGTTCTAAAGTTAAAATTCCAAAAGAAAACTGTAGTTCATTGACGACGACGTACATGACTGGAGATTATGCAGAGTCCAGTTTTCGTTTTTATACATTCGTAATTTGTCAATCTCCAAAGAATGACTTCTGCAAGTATTCACCCACATCACACAAACTATATTCAGATTATGGTTGAAATATTGCTAAATGCCTTGACCAAAATGATTAAATAATAAAAAATACAGTGTTTTATTATAATTATAAAACTTTTTTTTAATTCTTGTAAGGACCAACACAGGAATCTTGAATAAAATTAAGCAGAGTCCATAAAGTGGTGACACTGACAAGTCCATTTAACCCAGGTTCTGGTGGTTGCTTACATTGATGACATACAGCATTTTGTTAAATTCTGGGTAACCTTTTCACGTAACCTTTGGGTTACGCAGTCAAGTTTGACGTAACCTAACCCATAGGTTACGCAACTGCAGTACCCGTAACCCTTTTTGGGGTTACGCAATGATCTCAAATGTCATGGCCTGAGAAAGGTAGGGTATTTCAAAGAAATTCGACCAAATGTTTTTAAGTTATATCACTTGCAGCACGGAATAATGGAATGAACTCTAGTGGTGCCACCCAGGGGTTATTCTTGACAAAAGTTTTTCATCTACTCAATTTCTGAATTTAATAAAACTCAATTTTTTTCGCGCGCGCCAAGGCGCGCTAAATAATGCCTAAAACTCAATTTTTCCCGATTTTCATCGAATGAAGTATGAAAACTCAATTTTTCCCAATTTTCATCGAATGAAGTGCGAAAACTCAATTTTTAGTGCCTATTCATCTTAGAAATAGGAATAGCATGCAAAAAAAATACATGCAATACCCAAAAAAAAAGAGATTGTGTACGGGCGTTTCAGAGGTATATTTCTTCCAGTGTAAATCTAAATGATGAAAAATTCTTCTGTGCTTGAAAACAGCTGATGCATACACAGGTTTGCAGTATGCATCTCAAATGTCAGTTGTATGGCCAACATTTTGGTTGGCTTTCAGAAAAATGAAAATAAAATGCGCCCTCCATCACGTTTTTTTTCACCCCCTCTACAACATTGTGTTGTTGTTGTTGCGCAGCAATACCAAACCGACGTGTTGTGAAAATCAAAGTTCTTGTCTCGCATTTTCGATTACATAATCTATTACAAAATCTATTCATGGAGACACTTTACATTTCTTGACATCTGGCAGCTCATCCCGCCTACTTTCACTTTCAGCGACGTGCAAATGCCTGCGTCTGACTCTCCCCATTTACTGGAGTTTATTATTGATCATCGACGAGGAGTCAAACTGTATGAATGTCTCCATGCATAGATCTTTATTCAGTTCTTTATTTTTCTAAGTTCAATTTTTCAGCATTTTAACTGTTACGCTGCGGCGAGTCGTTCAAACGGCTCTCGTCTTTCTATACGAAAAATGCGACGAGCCTTTGCTTCTGCCAATGCGAGTACAGCGATGTACCATTCTGAAATCGCCTTTTTCAAATTTACCAAGCATGAAACTCGATAAAAACCATACATATATTGTTAGCTAAGCCTGATTTGATTTCTTGAATGTAAACTTGATATTCTGTCTCAGAATAACGAAGTCGGGAGGAAGAAATAAAAATGAAAAATAAAAAAAAACACCAACGGAGATTTCCATAAAACGTTGTCGAGAAGCCGCCCAGAAAATATAAAATACTCACAGAAAACCCCTTCAAAATATATGATTCTTTGGTATAGTTGAAGTACAGAAGCTCAGTTTATATTTCCAAAGTGCGGGTTTCGATTAAATCCGCTAAACAAACTTTATTTTCAAATTTCTTTCGAGCTTCTGCGCCACGTAATTTCGTTGCGATGAGATAAAAATGGCGTTTCCCTCAGATCAGCTTGACCCAGTTGAAGGGCTATGGCCAATGAGCGCTTCGATGTAGGTCACGTTACCCCGCTTGTCCAGTCAAGGTAACCGATACAGGATCGGCATTCAATCAGAAACTACAAGGAATTCCCTTTCCAATGAAACGTCATACGCCCGCATGCAAAGTGGAACAAAACGAAGGCTGTGCGTATAACAACAACAACGCACACATCGGTCTTCCACCACGTGAGTGGAGTCTTTTCTTTCTTCTCGCGAGCTGTATTATCTTTGCATTTCGTTACAGAAACTCAATTTTATTGAAGGAAACTCAATTTTTTTCGCGCGCCTACGGCACGCGAATGTCCGAAAAATAAAATACTCAATTTTTTCATGGAAAACTCAATTTCAAAAAAACCGTCAAAACTCAATTCTTATTTGTTTTTCATCGGGGTTACCCAACCAACCGATGAAACCAACATCAAATTTACGTGCAACAACAACAAAAACAACAACAACAACAACGTCGAATACCGGTATGCCCACAAATCTCTGGATACGGCCCTGTTTGGGCAACCAAATTCTGCTCAATAGCCATGCATTTGGATGTGCTGGTTGCCCGTGCTTGCTCATGGGCAATGAGAAATTGTTTTCCTATTTCAAACCCCGAGTTCCCCGGCCGCGTTGCGGCGGGGGACAATAATACCAAAGAATCAGGACTAGTTATGTATGAGGAGCTATGAAACTCACCCCCGGTGGCTTTCTGCAGACAATTAGTGGTATGTCTCAGAGTAGTCCAATACAATGGGTGACTGACAGCCTTTCTTTTATTATTTGGATGTTCGATTGGGCTGTACAGTCCCATTGATAACGAAGTCAAGTGCAGGTGCAGAAATCTTCCTCCAGAAAAATAGGAGATTTTGAGAAAATAAAGAACTGACAAGCACACTCACCAGTATGAATGAATTGCTCGTGTTTCAAGGCACAAAATAACACCACCCACACATCTGAACCACTCTACGTAAAGTTCCACGGAGATAACAAACTATCACATGTTCCAGAGCACCGAAAATCCGTCCAAAAATGGCGAATATGGCTTCACACTAAAGCATTATGGGGGGTAATCACACGATCTCTCGTGTCACATGGTGTACACAAACGCACGTGTACAGAAAGGGACCTTTCAAGAATTACCAAAAAGCGAGCACAAAACTTGTGCGTTAGTCAGATAATTTGAGAAGACCCCGTATCACATGATTTGTTCACACGTGTTGGTGTGTGCCTACGTCACTTCCCTTCACATGCCAAAGTAGAAGCAGGGATTCATACAAGTCGCTTTTTACCACCGAATACCGGTGGTTAAAAAATTTTGAAAACTCAATTCGTATGGCAAGAAACTCAATTGCTTCCGTTTTACTGGACAAATACTCAATTTCTCGTGGAAAACTCAATTCGCCAGACATGGTCAAAGTTAATTTGACAGCCCTAAATTACGAAATAAACTCAATCGAATGACGATCTTACCGTGAAAACGACACTAACAGGCGCCGGGAGCGGGCCACCACGTGTCGTTGTGTTGTTGTTAACGCTTCGAGTATGCTGATCACAGCGCCGCGTAGCGGCAGACACAATTGCTTGCATACATTATTTCCGGAACCCTCAAACGTTTATTGTGTGGCCTGCATTCGTACTGCCGAGGGTTCCCAGACTATCGCTAAAGTTTGACAACCGGGACTCCCGCCCGAAAGTTTTTATCGGTCATCTGTCGCCGTTTTTTCTTCACCTTCAAACAGACCCTGTGTAGTTGTTGTTGTCATCTTTAAATCGCGTAGGTCGTCAATTTGTCCGCCAGAGTTGCAAGTTTCAGAAATGAAATACAAGGGAAAATATAGTCTACGAAACGAAAGAAAAATCTGCCCTCGCATTGTTGTTAGACGAAAACTTTTGTGCCCTACTTCTCTATTTTGAAAGTGAACTCTTCCAATTCGATTCATCGGGAAGGCTTGTGGGCTTACAACACCGGGTCAGTGGAAGTTTCCATTACCGCAAAAGGGTTGACAGCCGACAGTCTTGCGCTTTGTAGAACCACGTGCCTGCAGTCAGTCGATCATATTTCCCGGCTAAATTTGGACCGTAATGCCGACGTTCGGTCCATTCAGTATCCGTCAAACACGAAGTAAAAAGTGAGTTGTTCAGCGATGTCAGAGATTGAAAATACATCAAGACTAAACGTCTGAATTTCACATGACTTGCTAAAGCCAAGACCTGCAATCATGATGATCGTGTTGTATTTTTCTAAAGTACGGTACATTGACTGGTCTAGAAATTCACTCGTGAGATGCCAGTGAGACTGATGCTGCGATGAGACCAGGCTGCATATTTGATCTTTGTCTGCTCCATAAAGTTGACTCCTCGTTGATTATAAACAATAAATTTTCATAGTTGGAAGAGTAATGAAAAACCATACTTTAAATACGAGGTGACCTCCAAAACTGGATTTTAGAGAACTCGGGAGATAAATAGCACTCAAGAAATTTGCTTAAAAATTTAACATTGAGCAACTGTGACCATCCAAAATATTCGGTAGTTTTCAGAAAATTTAGACTTTAGAACTTAGCAGATCTGTCTCATGTGAACACTTTGTTACTGAATTAAAGTTCAATAATCTACAGAGGCTGTGTTTGGTGCAGTTAGCTGCAGATAAGAAGACATGTTTCCTGGTTCGATCGTTCGCTTTTTCAAATAATTACTGCTTGATTTTTCTCTCCGATTTCATTCGTGATATACATGTAGATCCCCATGTCCATTGTTATTCAGACTGATCTTGTGGTACGGTACATGTAAATCTCTCGGTTTTTATACATCATCCGATGAAAACTTTAGCTCAAGATGCGCTGAATAAAATGAGTTTTATTTAATTTGGATATTGGGTAGATGAAAATGTTTTGTCAAAAATATCCCCTGCTCACAAGTATAATATATTGACCATATTGAAACACACCAACAAAATCCTGTGCATGGTGGTGGTTGAAATATTTGAGAACTGAATACCAATAGGTAAATCGGTGGTAAAAAATTTTGAAAACTCAATTGCAATCTTTGAATCGGCGATAAAAAATTTTGAAAACTCAATTTCAACATTATGAAAACTCAATTTTGAGTAATATTGAGTTTTCGGTACCTCTTGAAACAAGATGGCAGCCTATGTGACTGTGATACGGACATGGTAGACATCAACATATTAAAGGAGGACGTATTCCAGTTACATTATATTGGACTAGTCTCAGAGTACCCGGTTATATCACCATAAAACTAAGAATCAGAATGAACAGTCTATTGAACACCGATTGACTTAATGGATAGCTGCAATACATCATCAAAGTTCTTCTAAATGCTCCTAAAAGGCACCCCTCTCAAAGTGGAAGTGGCCATCTAAAGTGGCAAGATGGCCACTTTTAACACTACTAAAGTGAAAAAATGCACATGACAGCAAAAGTTGAATTAATTCATAAAACTTATTCAAATATGTTTCCAATATAATTCTATACAATGGTAACAATATTATTGGGTTAATTATACAATCTAATGACATCATTGCAAAATAAAATCTCCTACCGTCTATCCAGTAATTAATTTCACAATTAATATTTCACAATACATTTCAACCCAGAAAGACTCACCAATGACGGAAATCAGAGAACTACATAGCATCTGACAGCTCGTGTACGTTTCTTCCAACGACATCATGTAATATGGCTATTTCCCATTCACCACTGCACAAATATGGTGCACAGAAAGTTTTTCCATAAACACAGAGGAAGAGAACAAAGCTGCCTGAACCAGATCCTCAGTGGTCATACCAAACTGAAACATCAGGTGAAGCTGAACACCAACTTAACGTCAGCAGACTGCAGTGTCTGCAATGTGCCTGAGACAGTACATCATAATGTCTTCCAGTGCTCGAGATTTGAGGAAGAACAGGATTCTCTGACGGACACAGTGAATCAGACTCTGTGTCTTTCCAACAGGTGCTAAGTGGGCACAGTGAGGTCCTCTCCAGGGAGCACAATTCTAAGATAGTGGGAGCATTCTGCGACTACCTGGGAAAGACCTACCCTCCCTAGACCATGTATTTAAATTAGTCGCATCAGCTGTGCCACCCGTACAAGGATTGTAAATAGCATTACCATGTTTCTCCAGTTTATAATGTACATAGTATTTCTATCTACCTTACGGCCTGGGGATCATTTCTCGTACACTTTTCACGGTTTATTTCAATTTTATATAAAAGTAATTTTTTGAAAGACATAAAAACAGACCTGGTTAGTGCTGGGATCAAGACCCTTTCCTGGAAGTAGTTTCGCGGGTTACGTGACCTTTCCCCGCACGTGCGGGAGCAGTTACTAACTCGACTTTTCGGTACCTGTAACCCACGAGAGAGAGCAATTCTCGTACAGCAGACGAAAGTCGCAATTTTATGCTGAATTGTTGTAAATGTCATCGTCCATGCACTTAAATAGTTTATTTGAGTATTTTTAGAAGAAATAATATACTAAAGAGACAATTTATCAATCTGACTTTTCCGCAATCAAAGGCTGAACAGCGACTGTTGTTAGTTGAATGAAAAACGAGATTATTTTATCTTCGGAAAATCATCGGTAATCATCGGAATTATAACTCCGCGGCTGTCAATAACTGATAGCGTATCCAATAATGATCCGATTTTAATTTTGATAATATATTTGGAATCCTGAAGAAATACTCGTTTCAGAAATATATACATTGATATATATTTATGCTATTCCAGGACGTAAAATTCAACTGGAACATGGCCCTGATTTACTGGAAAAGTGAGTTTGCCCCCATTTGATTGTGAACATTCGTTCGCAGATGGAGAGGGGCAGTCGAAGAAAAACAATGACTGCGCCCCGTGTCACATGACATAAACACAGCTGTCGAAATGGGATTGTCGTCTGGCTTTCGTAGAATGAATATCATGATCATCAGTCAGGTTACATATATTGGTTGGCGATAAAATGGACTCCCCACGTGATGGAAACCACAAGTAAGTATGCTCCAGAAAACAATTTACAAAAAAATAATACTTCCAAACATACCAACAAGTAGAAATTTTGACAGACAAATTAAACTTCATCCCCGCACATAAGCAATCCACATAGAAAGTCACCATGTGCTTTGAACGCGCGCACGTGCGAGGTGTACGAGATTTGATCTGTACGAGAATCGATCCCAAGCCCGTACCACTGTATATTGTATGTCTCTTTTGTTTGTTTTGCCCTACTCTGCATCAAGGAGTCTGACAACACGTATTGATCGATCGAACACCGCCCGGCGTCTACTTTCTCAAGCATAAGAGAACAAACAGCATTTTGGGAATATAGCACCATGTGATTTTTTCTTGTAGCATCAGTGAAAAATACCCATCGAGTTAAGAGTGGATTTACAGATAAACAACAACAACAACAAATATTATAAAAATAAAAAAATAAATAAAAAGACTATCTTAGTGAATGCTCTTACTCCCAGGTTCATTACAACATTGATATTTACTACCAATCATTAGATCTGACACAATCTATACAATATTTAAGACGGTCTGAAGCAAAAATAATCTTTCCTGTACTAGTTAGCATGGCGGGAAATGCAATTGCGGAGACTGAAATAGGTCATGGTAAAACAACACTCAAACTGCGGCAAACAGTTATTATTTAGGAATATCTGTGTCAACAATTATCTACAAGGGTGTTCAGGAAATAATGAACAGAAAGTCAACTACTTACAAGGCTTGATGGTACGCTCTTATTCCAATCGGAAACGTCATCAGGAGACATCACGCCGTCGTCCTTGCTGCCAACAATCGTATAAAATGGCACCCTACCGTACGTAATACTAACATGTGCGTTTGAGCTTAGGAATAGGATCATGGGTTTGTAGTTCAAACTATAAGATCCAACACAATTTGAAGGCATACCTACCAGATTCGCCGAATTATTACTAAACTAAAATTACATAGAGTCACTGGTGAATTTACAGCCGATAAAACGGTAATGCTCAATAAAATTATTGACTCGGTTATTTTCGTGCCACACCACTCGGCAAATATCGGCAAGAGACCATAAAATACCTCGGAACTATGGCAAGCCAAAGTGCTTTTTATTCCGAATTTCCGATATCGAGAATTCAATTCCCGATATCGGAAATTCTAATTTCCGATATCAGAAATTGCAATTCCCGATATCGGAAATTGAAATTCCGGGAATTAGAATTTCCGATATCAGAAATTCAGTGACAATTTTCGATATCGAAAATAAAATTTCCCATATCGGAAATAGAATTTCCCATATCGGAAATTGTCACCGAATTTCCGATATCGGAAATGAAAGCTGGAAGCTTTACAAAACCTAGGGGTGCATTCCACACCTAAATGATGTGCGGCTAAAAACAGGCATGGGTTTGGATCTTCAGCCATAAATAGATGTAAAATCTTTAACAAAAACCTTGTAAAAGTATATATTTTCTAAATGGGCACACTCGTGCTCTTATTTCAGGAGACTTGTGAGCTATTGAAATTGAAAATGAAAGACGTGCAATCCTCCGTAACCCTTCTTCAACTTTTCTCCATAAAACTCCATAAAATATATCCCGCAACCCAGCGAAAACGTATGAAATGATTTTTTTTTTTTATGTATGTTAAAGTGTTTCCCGTCCAAAGGACAATTTAAAATGGCGAAAAAAACAGGGGGTCGGCCTACTCGTTTTTCGTAAAATTTTATGGCCATAAAGGAATCATCATTTTCACTTCCCGAAAAAGTGCGGATTTTGGTCCGCCAGATATTCAATTCCGGACACGATTAACTCTGTAGAGGCGAGTGGGTGCGATCAACAAGCAAATATTATATCCTCGTTTGGAGAAATGGTTACGTCCACCAGGGTGATACTATAGATATCAGTTAGTAGAAAGGCAAGAAGAATTACCTTGCTGTCAAAATCGGGCGACCTTCACTATTATAAAATTAGGGAGACACCACTTTGTACGAAACCGTGGCAAGTGTGGAGTGCACCCTAGAGTTGCAATTTCCGATATCGAAAATTCAGTAACCATTTCCGATATCGGAAATTGCATTTCCGATATCTGAAATTGAATTTCCGATAACGGGAATTGAATTTCCGATATCGGGAATTGTCCCCGAATTTCCGATATCGGAAATTGAATTTCCGATATCAAGAATTCAATTTCCGATATCGGAAATTGAAGGTCATGAATTTCCGATATCGGACATTTTAATTCCGATATTGGAAATATTAATTCCGATATCGGAAATTCTCGAATAAAAAGCACTTTGGCTTGCCATATACCTTCCTTGTGGTGGAAATTGAGAAAATCTGCAAAGAATTTGCCGTTTTTGACCATTTTCAACGCAATCGAAATCCCATTTCCCGTGGTAGAATGTAGGAGATCTGCCAACCTGTAAACATCTGGGTCATCTATACGCGGTAAGGGACCATTCAAAATTTTTCCTGAGAGGGGGTGCGGTGGAATTTCAGGGGTGTCACCAATAACTTCAAGCTCTACGAAGGGGGGCGGGGGGTCATGTGTAATTAGACTGTGTGTAGAGGGGGGGGGGGGTCATCAGTAACTTAGAATTTGTTTTCAATCGATATAGGCTGACACCTTTAAAAGACGGATGATAAATGGACAGCTATTCAGCAGCTAGGATTTCTTGAGCTTTTGTATGGATTTCATGTTTTTTTAGGTCCAAGAACCAGAGTAGTATATAGCCCACACATAGACTCACATTGACCGTTGACCTAAAAAATTTGCATATCAACAGTTGGGAGCTCACGCCCTATTTAACTCTAACCGTGAAAGATGAGCAAGTGCACTTTAATGCATCAGCCTGGGATGATAAACCACCTAAGCATATTGCCTTGACGTTTAAGGAATGGAAAAGAGTGCAGAGATACACACAAAGTCAAGTCATCGAGGCGGTCATTGAGAACCAGGGGCACGAAAATAAATTTTGTTGTGGTTCTATGTTCAACGACATGCTGCTGGTACATATTCGTAAATGGAAGTTGAAGAAAGATACTACGTGTATTCCCTTACCCGAGGGAGTCACCCTGCAAATACCTGCGTGGTGGGAGCTTCAGCGCCTCACACACGAAATTTCTGAATCTCTGCATGACCAGCTGTCTGAGTATATCTATAAAAAGTACATTGAAACCTTCCTGAATCATCTTAAACCTCGCATTGAAGGCGAGCGTATCCAACAATGTGCAGGCTGTCAGAACAATGGGTCGTTAGACATGCATACGTGTCTGGACATTGTGGCACCGCCAGACGCGCTGATGACTGAGGCGTTACACGACATCAACGAGGCGGAAATCGCGGAGGCATTGGAAGCGGCCTGTCCACCGAGAATTCCCTGTGAGCAGATTGCGGCCTTCATATTTGTGTACCGGGGGCAAAAAGACACGGAAGATTTCAAACAAGTCAAATATTCTAACTATTCTAAATATTGAACATTCAGACATGACCTGGCAAGAAAGACATGATTTCAAACAAGTCTTGTTGGCTAAATATTGAACATTCAGACATTACCCTATTCCTACATTCTATCTTCATTCTATGTTCATTCTACCATCATGGTGACACCGTATAACACTATTAGAAAATTTAACACAAAGTGCCTGCCGTGGTGAAAATCTTATGTTCATTCTACTCTGTTGTTAATAAATATTAGAAATTCAACTAATGTGTGTCAGTGTTCACTCTATGCAAGGGAAGGTGTTTGATGTTGTGCTTCTGAAAAGGGACGTTAGGAAGTACAGAGGGTTGGTCATCAGATAGTTTACGACAGGTAGATTCTTTTCACTCTACATACGTTTCCCCGACACACAGGGCACCGTAAAGCCACATGAAAGTCTCCTGTGTCTGGGCAGTGGCAGCACTCCGCATTGGTTAAGAAGCTTAGAAGACAAGGGCCACATACGGCTAGGTGCCCACACGGGAAAAAGGCGTACGCCGTCTCAGCGTCCTGGCAGATGGCGCATGTGGATTTCCTTATCTCTTTATCCAGTCGGAGGCGTAGTTTAGCCTTCTCCTGTTCCACTTCTTGAAGATGTTGTCTTAGCTGTACCAACTGGGTCACCTCGGGTGGTGGTGTGGACTGCGTTGCCGTCGTTGTGGTAGTCGTCGTTGTGGTAGCAGGCGAAGCTGTAGTTGCTGGTGGCACCATGCTGCGTGTGTTTAACCACCCTATTTGTGGACGACGTGACGTCTGTACATCTTCTTCATCTATGTCTGTAATATCATCGTCGTCCAAATCCATCGTGTCGGCTATCTCTATATCTTGTCGTCTGGCCAGTTCCCTCAATTCTCTCGCCATCTTCCGAGTGAGTACTCGATTGAGCGGGGACATTAGTCTAGGATCTTGTAGTCCATGCGCCAGGGCTTGGTCCCTCACAGCTTCAGCCTACTCCCTCAAAGCGGTATGGCTTAGTTCCCTCGCCAAATCTTCATCAGTCTCTCCCATGTTCATTGCGTCGAAGAGTGCACGTCTAGCAGCCATGATGTGGCTGGAATGAATGTGTGTAGCAGACGGGCTTCTCTACGGTAGAGAATAAAAAAGCGGGCTGTCGGTCGTCTGCTACACACGTGGGAAGTTGATGCTGGGTCGACATCGGGCCTTACAGACTAGTCTTTTGTGTTAATTGCCGTCATTTACATCTGACGACGATACAGCTCACCAATCTCCAATGTACGAGTTGTCACAGCGAAACAACTCACCAATTACCAGTATACGAGTTGTCAGAGCATTTCCATCATAGCTCTACCAGAAGACTATTCTGTGAAGTCATATGGCGCAGTCAGTATGTCGGCACCTCTTCCCACTTCCCTTATATGTGTTGTAATTTGCAGGGTGACTCCCTCAGGTAAGGGAATACGCGTAGTATCTTTCTTCAACTTCCATTTACGGATTTGTATCTAATACCGCTTATGCCGGTGCTAGGGGCCGTGTGGTCATATCATCCATGTTGCCACATGAACAGGTACAATAAAAGCGTACCTGAGATACAACACATATCACGAATCGTTAGATTCTTGGTATGTGCTTAGAATAGGTTTACCAGAAGACTATTCTGTGAAGTCATATGACGCAGTCAGTATGTCTGCACCTCTTCCCACTTCCCTTATATGTGTTGTAATTTTGACCTGTATATGGCGAGATTCTGCTGGTGGACGTTTCGTCCCCGAGGCCCGCCCCCTGTACAGATACATATGGCGTATACATATCTCGCTTAGTAGCATTTGCTAGATCCTGTGTTAAATGTGATGATTTTAATCAACGTCACAAAACATTGTTGCAGAAACTTATAAAACAGGGCTATTCCACCAAGCGCCTCCACTCAAAGTTTCTCAAATTTGGCGATACATATCGCATGCTGATAACAAAATACGAACGTAGCGTGCAAGATCTATGGCGCTACGTTTCGTAACATGTGTCTAATTCCGCTTAACCCGGGTTAGGGGCCGTATGAGCCCATGTACTTCAAGATCCTCATGGTACTCATATGAACAGTCACAATCAAAGCGTGACTGAGGTACATCATTTTTAGATGACGACTCTATAACGAATATTATGGATTAAGAATACTGATCAGCGATACGGATTTGATATTTTGGAACATCATGATGTCTTGCCGGCATCATTGAAAATTGTTGACCGCTTCTCTCTTGCAGGAAACAAGCCTATGTTTATGTATACTTTTGTCTTTTGAATTTGGTGCTAATACTGTTATATGGAAATGGAATAGGTCTTTGGATTATGGACGCGGATATTCTCTAATGGACGACGGCTGGATTATGAATGACGGACTAGACGCTTGTAATTTGATATATGTTGGCATTGTGGGAAGTTGATGCTGGGTCGACATCGGGCCTTACAGACTAGTCCTTTGTGTTAATTGCCGTCATTTACATCTGACGACGATACAGCTCACCAATCTCCAATGTACGAGTTGTCACAGCGAAACAACTCACCAATTACCAGTATACGAGTTGTCAGAGCATTTCCATCATAGCTCTCTAGATTTGTATCTAATACTGCTTATGCCGGTGCTAGGGGCCGTGTGGTCATATCATCCATGTTGCCACATGAACAGGTACAATAAAAGCGTACCTGAGATACAACACATATCACGAATCGTTAGATTCTTGGTATGTGCTTTAGAATAGGTTTACCAGAAGACTATTCTGTGAAGTCATATGGCGCAGTCAGTATGTCGGCACCTCTTCCCACTTCCCTTATATGTGTTGTAATTTGCAGGGTGACTCCCTCAGGTAAGGGAATACGCGTAGTATCTTTCTTCAACTTCCATTTACGAATATGTACCAGCAGCATGTCGTTGAACATAGAACAGGTGAGGAAGACATCGTCCCCACAACAAAATTTATTTTCGTGCCCCTGTTTCTCAATGACCACCTCGACGACTTGACTTTGTGTGTATCTCTGTACTCTTTTCCATTGTTCAAACGTCAAGGAAATATGCTTAGGTGGTTTATCATCCCAGCATGTCCAACATTGATTGGTAAGGGAAGACAACTCTGTCAGGAGCAGATCGCTTCCACTGCTCAACATGGCCGGGGAAATTAACCCAGATTAGATTGGACAATGGTTTTCGAAGCTGAAAATCAAGCATTTCTGTACGGGTGACAACATTTGCCAGCATATTAACTTAATTTCGAATAGTATATCAATACGATGTGCTATTTTATTTTCCCAAAGAAAAGGGTTCAATTTGCATTTTCAACATATACCTTAGCATAGGTTTTCACGAAAAAGCCGAAAGTAGCTCCAATTTGATTTAAAAATGAGGGTTCAATTTGCATTTTCAACCTATACCTTAGCATAGGTTTTCACGAAAAAGCCGAAAGTAGCTCATTTTTAAAAGTTTATAGGTAAAACACCGTTCAGCCAACGATATTTGCCAGCATGGCGTTATCCATACCATACCGTGTTCTATCTCATGGTTCTTCATTTGATCTAATTATTACATATCTTCTTGCTTCCATTTCAATTTAAAATTTGAGAATTTTTAGAGAAAGACACTATAAGGCGTTCAGCTGGAGTAATTAAGTGGGGGCCGGTCCGTGGTTATTAACGCTGAGACCTGGTGACAGGTGACGATACCTGCTGGACCGATTAAACATGGATCACAATCGTGTATTGCACGAGGCGAAGGTTTCATGGGCTGTCTCTTTGATCCTCCCGATAATCAACACCTAATGTATTGTCACATTTCCGTTTTAACGTTTGCCGTAGAACAGATAATCATTAGAGTTTTGTTTTACTCAGAAAGTCGTCAACTTTATGTTTGCAAAGGAGGAAGTCGAACAATAGAATCGAAAGCTCTTCTATCATATTGTAGCTTGGGTTCTTGTCATTATTGCGCCTTCGAAAACGGTATGGACAGGAACATCCAGCAGGTTGATTTTCATAATATGATTATGTGATCAACACAAAAAACAATATCGCTCAGCTTCTTTACACCGTTATTCCACCTTGAAAACGTAGACTGTAATAGACTTTATATGAGTATTTGTTGCCAAATACAATGGGTGAACTCCTCTTCCATGATTAGAATGCTGTGATTTATGTTTGTTGACGTAATACTGATACTGGAACATGGAAGTGTTATTCAGTGAAATTCACACGGTATCGATACAACTTTTCTTGAATATGTTAACAAGCATTGTACTATAACTGGTAGGTCGAAATGCCCCAATAATCAGTAAGAATACATGTTTAATACAACAAATGTTACATTTCGCTTTAACAAATATGTTATTAATATTCATCGGTTTGTGAAGTGCATATTTTGTAAAATTCTTTCACCTAAGTTTTATTGCTTAAATTCAATGTTCAATATCTGCTCCCACTTATGCCTTGTGTGTGTGTAACAGGCTTGCCTGTAAGATCAGATATTCTATCAAAGTTAAATATATTTAAAGATAATACATTGGGAGTTGATTGTACTATTAACGAGTAAGTTGGAGACCCCAATCGACCCCATGCTGGGTAATCTTGAGCCGGGCTCAATACACTGTCGGTCATACACCGTTTAAGCGGCAGGCAAAAGACGGCTGGCACCTGTGTTCAGCCAAGCGTGAAGTAATATACCGCGGCGCCATCTAGCGGCCAGTTAGCAGAAATTACTATCCATATTTCGGTATGGGCTGATGCATTAAAGTGCACTTGCTCATCTTTCACGGTTACAGTTAAATAGGGCGTCAGCACCCAACTGTTGATCTGGGCCGCCTGGTAGACCTGCTGGATGATGTCATTCACCTGCTGCACAGACATAGGGAGTAGCATCTCTTCCTCCGCTTGCTGAGGCTCTTGCTGAGGCATTTTTAAAGGTGTTCGTTGGGGACGTTTAGCGGGTGGATCGGACTCTTCCGGATCTTCCTGGGCACGTTTGCTACCTGTACTCTCTTCAGGGATGTCTATGACTAAGGTGTGTTCCTCGGGTTGAAGTAGAGATGCTATTCCCTCATTTCCCGTCTCTCTCAGCGCCTCGAGGAAGGCCTGAAATGCTAAAGGACCTCGGCGCGCTAGAGTGTCGATGAGGGCTCTGTTTCGTGCCGTATTGGTATTCTGTGCCATGATGTCTTCTCCATGTATGTACGTAGTGATTACGTTTCCCACCAGAAGCAGATCACATAGTTCGGTCACATTCATCATCTCAATAATGATCTGGACACGGTGCTGCATCAGCTTAGCTCGGTCAGATGAGTCCATGGCTGTTGGCTCAGGTAGGTGCTGTTCAGGCAGGTCTTCAGTAGGTAGGCTCAGGCTGGTCAGGTAGCTCCGGTCAAGTAGGCAGGCCAATGAATGAAGCCATACCATGAAAATCCCCATTTTTATACACCACCCTGACAGACCCCGGATGTACAAAGAAGCCACCGGGAAACCCGGATGTACAAGAACCCGTATGTAAAAAGGATGAATGCCCCACACAACAGGTATTGCTAGAGGACCCGGATATAGGTCAATCCTAAAATACTGACTACTTCCCCATTTGCTGCTATTGGAAAGCCCGTAAATTCACGTCACTTCGTCTTACATGAACTTTCATACCTATATATTTTGTAAGCCCGTGCAATGTCTGTTTCCGAAGTCGTATGTACGGGCAACGATTTGGTGTAATTACAACACATATAAGGGACTCACGAAATATAATTGACAAAGGATCTGCTGCAAGTTGTATTGTCAGTCTTTTGTCCAGGATATTACCTTTTCAATGGGAGGTCTTACACCAAAGCCTTGCCTATGAAAACCTGTAATTTATCAGGTTTCTCGAGTCTGTTCTCTGCCGAATAGAATACGGTAATGTACCGGATATCGCTCCGCGATAATAAAGACAAACCATTTGCAAGCCATCATATGGATGGCGAGTTGTACGCAAATGGGATATTGTCACGGATTTGTATCCGGACAATTGGGAATAGTCTGGTTTTAGAATTGACTCCATCTGGTTCTGTTCGGTACTTAGTCTCCACATACTGATACCATGTGAAGGTACAAATGATTTGCATATGCAGAGCTTGTGGATCACTTGTATATTAGAAGAAGGATATATTTTGATTGTGGAACATGTATTATTATAAGCTATACGGAACTGCATATTCTGCTTATTAAAACAATGTTGCAGTATAGAATTGTAACACGTGGAGACCAAGCTAATACATAATTTTAGCGAATCATAGAACGTATATGATTCGTTATTTGCGTTAACTGCACAAACCGGTCAAACAGGTTGTGCTTCTGTGGTGTCGTGTGCAAAATCTATCGTGAGTTGTTGAGCTGTGGTTTAAATTCTGTTTTTCGTCAGTCTCTTCCAAAAGCCAGAGGGATGTGGAGGACTCCAACCTCGGAGACTCTGTGTTTGTATGTGCTTGATCTTGTAAACCGTGAGTATATGAGTAATTAGGGTTTGGCCATAATGTGTAGAACATGTGAAGGTTTATCGTATATAATTGTCTGTAATATTTATCAGCGATGAACGTTATCTATATTCATTTGTATTAACCTGTTAACGGTATTTTCTTCGATCAAATGAACGTACGCATTTGGCTTTGCGTTGAGTAACTGTTAATGGCTATTGAATAATAATTGATAACGATAACGGAACAATACTAGTTATGTATTGAAAGAGATTATTGCGTGTATTTCAGACAACCTGTTTTGTGTGTTCGGTTGGAACTGTTTGGGCCGGAATTATTGCGCCACTGGATGGGGTTTAGATGTACGGCACAGACGCTACAGGTCGTGACCGGACATTACGCTGATTAACGGGTACCATTGGACTGTGTGCAGAACAGGTCGTCTTCAGGAGTTCGCTATCTCCGGTGGGAATTAAAAAGTTGAATTACTGTTCGCCACTGGATGGGGTTTAGATGTACGGCACAGACGCTACAGGTCGTGACCGGACATTACGTTGATTAACGGGTACCATTGGACTGTGTGCAGAACAGGCCGTGTTCAGCAGTTCGCTATCTCCGGTGGGAATTAAAAAGTTGAACTGTGTGTGTGTGACAACCGAACTGTCTCGTATGGTAATATGTCTCGTGAATATTAGTGTTTTTGTGAAGTCGCGGCCGTCATGTATATATCTGTGAGGATCTATATAAATGTTAAATGTTTTCTTGTAAATCGGTGTTTGTTGTCAATTAGTCTGGTTGGCGCTACGTCACAGGTTCATCGTGACAGATATCTTGGTCTCATTTCAAAGGTCATTTCCGGCTCTTTCGACCTATGAGGAGTGATTTAACAAATAACCAACAATAACGAAGGATTTGATTGGATAGAAATGCTATCATCAGAAGCCGCTGAGCACATTTGAAAGTAGTCAAGTAGCAAGAGTCTGATCTGTATATCAGTGATGACGCGGGATCTCCCGTGTGTAATTCAGGTAGATAAACACCGTCGGAAACAGACCAGAAAATAACATTCACTCGCCCCAAATCCCCATTATCGTAACATATGGTCCTATCGGTTTAGAATGCCATAAATATTATTAGTTACAAACACTTGCTTGCACTCGAAATGCGACACAGAACGAAATGGATCGGGAGAGAATAACAAAGCTGCCATGTCAATTTCTTGTCTTGACTCGCTGACAAGGTACGAGTTTCTTACACACGATTACAAAATTTGACCCCTTTAAATTTCGCCCATGGGACTAAATATAGAATCTCCTGCGGGCCCACACACGTGCAATATTACATGCTCTATTGATTTGGAAAAAAAAATCCAAGTACCCTTTAACTACAGTATGATAGTATCTACCGTTTTGTCAGCATGTAATATTGCACGTGTGTGGGCCTGCAGGAGATTCTATATTTAGTCCCATGGGCGAAATTTAAAGGGGTCAAATTTTGGAATCGTGTGTAAGAAACTTGTCAGCGAGTTCGACAAGAAACTGACATGGCAGCTTTGTTATTCTCTCCCGATCCATTTCGTTCTGTGCCGCATTTCGAGGCAAGTAAGTGTTTGTAACTAATAATATTGATGGCATTCTAAACCGATAGGACCATATGTTACCATAGTGGGGATTTGGAGCGAGTGAATGTAATTTTCTGGTCTGTTTCCGACGGTGTTTATCTACCTGAATTACACACGGGAGATCCCGCGTCATGACTGATATACAGATCAGAGTCTTGCTACTTGACTAATTTGAAAGGGGCTCAACTCCTATACCGGCCAAATGTTGGACTGGTGCTATCCGAAGATAGGACTTATAACATTTTTGGGACCGCAATGTTATAAGTCCTATCTTAGATAGCACCAGGCCAATATTTAACATGGCACGTGATCCGCCGAAAGTATGACTTGTTCCATGTCGTACTTCCGGCCAATGAAATCGCGCGATCAAATTTAGCCCGCAGCGGCAGATCACGTGCACTCCACTAACATTCCCAGTTCTTAGACACAAGCGTTAAAATGGGCGAGAGTTGAGCTGTTTTGATAAATGGATTTACCAAATTCAAAGGAACAGAATGGAGAGTTCTATGTTTCAACTGGTGAATTGAAGTTTGGAGAGCACGCTTGGGTTAGAAATTAGGACGGATAAAGTTTTATTGAATCTGAGTTGCCGTTTTCGTCGGGGGAGTTTGGCGGGAAAAGCGTGTTAATAGAGTAGGAGAATAGCCTATATATAAATATTAATATCATAATTAATAACCGACCAACAAGCCCCTGTATGTTGTTGTTGTTGTTTTGAATGGAAGCAGGCAGCAACATTGCTACTTCCGTTGCTGGCACAACCCAGACTTACAAATTTTAATCTCTTCGGAATGACATGGGCCCACAGTGTAATTTTTTGGGTAAACACATTCTAAATAAAGCAGAACTAAATAAATACCAACTTTCATAGCCTACCTTTTTCAACTTTGCAGCCATTTTTTTCGTCTCCGATTCTGATAAATCCCGCAGTTTTTTCCACTGCTTATCGCTGATTGGCTGCATGTTCGGAATATTCAATTTATCAAGTAGGGGTGTTCCTATGAGGAATAGAGTAAATCAACATCCTCAATGTCCCATGTTCCTCAAATAATTGTTGATATACCGATGCGATAAGACAGACCAATCTTTAGGTTAAAATGTTCACGCTACCGCTAAACCTTTAGGACACCGCTCACAAGAGTATGGGATCTGACTGTGTGGCACAAAGGTCATTTCTTCAAACTTCAATCCGTAGGTATAGGTGGACATTTTTATAGAATTATTAAAGATGTGTATCAGGGTAATAAGCTGTGTTCCCATGGCGACCGCTCTCTCTGATATTTTTGACTCCTCAACAGGAGTTCGTCACGGAGATAAGTCAAGTCCTAATATTTTTAAACTCTTTATAAATGTCTTGCCATGATATTTGATCTCTTGTGATGCAGTTAAGATAGATTCCACCTCGGCTAATTGCCTTTTATATATGCAGATGATTTAGTTCTGTCGGAGCGAGGCAGGCTTGCAGAATTCACTTAACAAGCTACTTATCTATTGTAATAGATGGAACTTACATGTTAACGTTTCAAAGACTAAATGTATGATATTTAATGGCCGTAAGAGCACTACCCCATACGCATTTTCTCTGGGTGATATTCAAATTGAATCTGAAGTCTTATACATATTTAGGAATTACTCAGCACATGTGGTACATGGAAACTAGCAAAAGAATAGGTTAATAATTCAAAAGCATCTAAGGCATATTTCAAGCTCCAGAGATGCTTTTCAACTACCCTACCCAGTATCACTTCCTCGTTACATATTTTTGACCACACTGTCAAACCAGTCCTACTTTGTTGTTCTGAGATCTGGGGTACTATACCATCCTCTAAATTACCAAGTGATAAATTTTGGAGTAATTCAATCAAAAGTGATATAATGGAAAGGCTACATTTAAGATACTGCAAATATCTACCAGGGGTTAACAGGAGATGTAACTGTGCTGTTCTGGGAGAGCTTGGGAGCTATCCACTGATCCTGGAAGTAATTTCTACAATGTTGAAATACTGGCATCGCTTAGCTGAGATGCCAGATAACATATTAGCAAGACATGCTTATATAATTGTCAAGAAGTATGGATTCCCAAGGTAAAAATACCTGGATATCGGGTATAAAGCGTATATTATCTTTGTTCAGCTAGAATATTTGTACAGCCAGGTGCAACATATGTCCATTGGTCAAATTTTGTCTGAGGTTAGGACAAAATTGCTCGTTTCATTTCGTAGTTGGTGGCTCCGTGACCTATGGAATGACTGTCGCTCGGACCCAAATACTGGTAATAAGCTCCGTACGTATCTAGAACGTTTAAATACAAATTTGACACCGAGCCCTATTTGTCTACCCTTAATAGTCCTCCTAGATCTGAATTATGCAAATTGAGAACAAGTTGCCATCAACTAAAAATAGAAAAAGGTAGATATAACAAGACACCGCCTGATAAAAGAATCGGTCTAATTTGTGGCCGGGGTAAAGCGGAAGACGATTTTCAGTTTTTGACGGACTGTGATGCATATACCTCCTTGAGAAATACGTTTTTCTCTTATGTCAATTTATTAAACAAGAATTTCCCTGCACTTAGTCTCCGTAACAAATTTATATGGTTACTTTCATGTGAAGATCCAGAAATCCTAAAACCTTTGGATAAATATGTCCATGATTGTGTCACTATGCGAGACAAAATATTAGAACCACAAACAGGGTATGGTTCTATATAGTAAATAAATGCAGCGAAACTGCCTATATCTACATAAATATACGGAAGACCTCCTATCCTTGCAGGGTTATACAGTATCACCCTGTCACTGTATATATGTTGCACTGGTTTCTGGTTAATTGCTTACTCATTAGAGCTGTAGATTTATTACTAGTTCCTGATAATGAATTATTAATGATATTTTCTAATCGACAAATCATTCGACAGTACATCCATCGAAAGCTTGTAATTGGGGTTACTCCCCTTCATATGGCATTGTGATTGAACCTGCTCCTAGAGGGCGCTTTGATTAGCATTGAATAAAAAGTCTGAAGTCTGACTGTATATTCCACGTGACCTAGAGCGGGGACAACACGATTTTGTAGCAAAAACGGCACAAGTCCAGAACTTCTATAAACTTTAGCTCCATAGCAACAAAAACCTGCAGACAGCTGATATTTATGTGCATAGTTTGGCTCTATTCCTATAATCATCAGCTAGAAAAATAATTTAGGAATTCAAGATGGCAGACATATAGGGTCATTCGAAACTGTTGCTCAATTTAGTAAATTTTATTCGTCGAATTCAAAGCGATTATTTTTAGCTCGGAGCAGACATTTCCTACAACTGAGCTGTTTCACACTACAGCTAGTCATTTTGGATCAATTGCCGGTTAAAACGTCCATTCATATGCCCCTTTTCTACTATTCTGTCTGTGCATGCGCAGATGGGCGGCATTTCCACTACACACCAGTCGGACTGTAGGACAGTCTCACCTCTCACTACCCATTGGGATCACGGGTGGTCCACCTAAACCCAAAAATCTGCCTATGCGCAGTCAGAACTTTCTAGAGAAAGTCAACCCATAACCTCGAGATTCTTCTCGTCGCCGAGTACACTACAGAATTAGACAGAAAAAAATAAGATGCCACACTCCATACCATAAAGAAAAATGTCCATGGGTGGGTTCCCAATGGGCCTATAAGGGTGGACATAGAAGTATATGTCGGGGATCCGCCCTCTAGTACTTGAGATGTATCCGGGTATTTTCAACCCTTCCTATTATGTAATGACTCGCGATCAGTTGGATAAAGTGCCAGCCTTTGGTGTCCGCATTGCTGATTCTACTCTCACCAGGGTCATGGGGATACCCCTTCTCGTTGCGTATGTTGCTATTTATTTATTTTTTTTATATATTTTTTTTTTTTTTCTCAAAAAAGGAAGCAATTATGTGGTTACATTTTTCAATATTGTAAAAGCACAATCACAACAGAGGAAACTCGTATCGAAATCGAATTAATATCATGCAGTATTGGGTAGAATAAGACGTATACGTACACACAAAAAAATAAATAATATGCAACAAGAAATATTCACAAAGAATCGGTAAAAAAAACAAAAAAAAACAAAACAAAACTGTGGTACTCGACAAGTATGTTCCCATGGGCAACTTCGTGCAGCTACATTTTTGGTAGAGCCATAAAATTTGTTATTTCTAAGCCCGAGAGGCATCAGCGTCGTTCTCTATGACCTCTTTTAGAACACACCATTTCTCTTTAAAAGTTTCTTCATTCATATTACATTTATATATCATTTTTTCTATATCAAAAGTGTATTTAATAATGTTTCTTAGTTGGTGGAAAGTCGGTCTGGTATTCGAATATCTACAATTATAAATATGCTGTTTTGCTATTAATATTAAATGATTGAATAATTTGTATTTCAATGGTAGTCCAAACATAATAGTTTCCTCATTCAACACCAGGCCGAGTTTGCACGAACGAAGCACCCAATTTCTCAGTTCTTGCCATATAATTCTAACATTAGTACAGTATAAGAATAAGTGTTCAATAGTTTCCTCCTCATCTTTTCAGAATGTACATTTTGAATCGTCAGAAATTTTCATTTGTACTAATAATCGATTTGTTACCAGGATTCTATGTATAATTTTTTTTTATATTGAAAGTTCCACATTTTGGTCTCCATTGTACATGATTTTGCCATTAAGTATCGTTCATGCCATTTGTTTTCATTGTAATTAGCATGTATATGAACATTAAGATTTCGATCCCATTTCTCATGTACTTTAGGGGCCAGGCTGTCTGGAGTTATAACCTTGCAGATCCCACGACAGCCTCGTTCCGCTTTCAATAGTAACTGAACACTTTTTGGGTACGGCGGAGAGAGCAAGTCGTTTTGATTTGGTCGATTTTTAGCAAGGTATGTTTTCCATTCTTTAGGAATGTTTCATTATCTCCCACTTGTAATGATTTTTTAACATTCTTCTGATCCATGTAATTTTTAGCGCCATTGTGAAAGTTTCAACATCTACCATTCTCACCCCTCCTTTGTTGTATTCCTGTATTATAGTCCTCCTTTTAATTTTGTCTGTTTTCCCATTCCATATAAAACTGTAAAAAAATTTATTCAATTTTGCTAGATATTCTTTTGGCGGTGATGGGAGATTGGACAAGATGTGGGTTACTTTCGATAAAGCTAAACTCTTTATGACCGTTATTTTCCCAAATATTGTAAGGTTTCTTTTTCTCCAAATATTTAACATGAGCTCAGTTTTATTGATTTTTTCTTGTAAGTTTATTTCATGTATATTAACTAATGATGTAGTAAATTTCACTCCTAAAATTGTGAATGAGCCAACATTCCAGTTCAGCCTGGCCCCCTTGTATAACACCGTGCCCTGGTTTGCAAGAGGGCCCAGCGCAATTACCTCTGTTTTGTCCGCATTTATTTTCAGTCCAGATATTTTTTTGAAAAATTCTAGAACTGCCAGGGTCTCTTGGAGTGAACTTTCACTTCCATCCATTAGGACTTGCGTGTCGTCTGCGTACTGACTCAACTTGTACTCAATACCATTTATTTTGATCCCTTTAATTTTTGGGTTTTGTCTAATTATAATACCCAATATCTCTGCACATATAATGAAAAGGTAAGGTGAGAGGGGATCCCCTTGTCTGCAGCCTCTTTGTATATGTAAAAATGTAGACAGAAAACCATTTTGTAGTATACACGATTTTGCTTCGTTATAAAATAGTCGAACCCACCTTTGGATAGAGTTCCCAAAGCCAAAAAAGTCCAGACATTCCATAATAAAATCATGGGAGACTGTATCGAACGCCTTTTCAAAATCTATAAGCATAAGTATTCCTGGAATATCGCGTTCTTTAGTTTCAAAAAGTGTGTCGTGAATTATACGAACATTTTCTCCAATAAAACGACCCTTAACAAAACCTTTCTGGTCTTCGTTTATTATGGTTTGAAGTACTGATTTTAATCTATTAGCTATACAAGCTGACATCATTTTGTATGTAGTATTCAATAAAGAAATAGGCCTCCAGTTTTTCAAGTATTGTCTATTTTTGTTCGGCTTCGGTAGACAGACTATCACCCCCTGTTTTTGTGTAATGGAAAGTTCCCCTGATTCGTAACCTTCATTAATAGATTGGAGAATTAAATACCCCAATTCCTTCCAGAAAAATTTGAAAAACTCTACTGTGTACCCGTCTAGTCCTGGGCTCTTATTGTTGGGCATTTTCAAAACTGTTTGCTTTAATTCGTCATAAGTTATTTGGCCTTCTAATTCTTCCTTTTTCTTATTATCCAATAGTGATACTTTTGTTATATCAATCGTTTCTTTCCAATTTAGATTCTCCCTTTGTTTTACTCTGTACATGTCTTCGTAAAACTTTTTCTGTTCATTGATGATTTCTGCACTGTCTGTGGTTGTCTCACCGCTGTCCAATATCAATTTATTTATGAGCTTGTCTGTGTAATTTCTGTTTTCTAAATTACAAAAATAACTAGTTGGTTTTTCACCATTTTCGATCTACCTTGCTCGGGCCCTCGTCATGATTCCCTTAATTTAATCTTTTCTAACTTCTTCCAGTTTGTCCCTTGTTTTTTGGAGCTCTTCGATCTTATCTTTGGGTAAATTATCCAGCCGTTTTTGAATTTCCAGTTCCAATGTAGTTATTTGTTCTTCTAACTCCGATTCGTTTTTAATGGCTGATTTCTTTTTCCAAGACGAATATGAAATTGTTTTTCCTCTCACTTCCATTAAAAAGGTGTCCAAAAATTATCTCGGATGTTCAACTTGGTGAAACAATCATCAGACCCAAGCACCAGTGATACAAGAGCATTAGTAGTATATAAAACACGGCTAAAGTAACATTTTGTCGGGGGAGATAACTCTTGCATCCGCCAGGTGGCGTGCATGGGGAGGTCACGTGATCAGAGGTCCATGAGCGTCAATATGCCCTGTATCTGGGGGTTTTCCATTCATCCTAATCGGCCGGGGACTTGCCACCAGGGTGACCAGGGTGACCGTTGATTTCGAATTCCTCCGCGGTCTGACGGTAATGCGGTCTGCTTCCGCGGACAGAAAGTAGTCCCCAGACTTCAAATACGCTGCATGGAACGATTGGGTCGGGTGAGGTGTCAAAGTGAAGCTCAACTCCAGGGCTATCAAGTCGTGGGTGGGTGTATGTAAAATTAGTAATTGTCCCGAAAATATAAAAAGCGGAACACGGACTTTACCCCTAAACTAGGGGAAAACCTCTTTTAACCCTATCTAAAAGGGGTAATATCGGTCCCCCGGGTTTATCGGGGTCTGCCTATCAAGTCATTGGCGGGTGCATGTAAATTGAGGATTTGTCCCCGAAAATATAAAATGCGGAACACGGACTTCACCTCTACAATAGGGCCTACAATAGTATACAATATACGGGGAAATGCCTATATGGGGTATGGGGGTGGTCATTTTTTTTTCACGTCTCGCCATGTAGAACACGATGGGAGGGGTCCAGAAGTTAAGCGGTGAATTTTTTTGAATAGTCCCGGGTGGATCTGTATATAGGCCCATACTGGCTTAGGGGGATAGGTCCATACTGGGTGGACGTTTTGGGGTCTATGTGAGCCCCTAATGGTCCTATGGTGTCGTATGAGGTCTTATTTTGAAGCTCTCCTGGAGGAGCATCCGACTGGACTAATGTCTCGACCGTTTTCAATATTCTGCGAATGCGCAGTCTGGCCGTAGTATAGAAAGCAGGCATTTTTGGGGTGCGTTGGGGTGTGTTTTGGGTAGAGATGGACCACTATGGGTACAAATGAGTTGTGGGAGATGTCAAAGTGAAGCTTTTGTAGGGTAGAGTCAGAATGGCGTGTTTTTTTTATGGCAAGTGGCGTCAATCAGCGCATGTGCAGGTGTAGTGTGTAAAGTGGTCATTTTGGGGTTGCGTGGGGTGTGTTTGGAGTAGATATTGACCACTATTGGTCCGAATGTGTCGTGGGAGGTGTCATTTTGTAGCTCTCGGAGTGTAGACCTCGATTTGAAGGGATGTCCACAGCATCTGTGACGTCATCGGTGACGTCATCAGTACGAGTAGTAGCGAAAGTACATGTACTTTGTGCATGTCCATATACTCTGCGCATGTCCATATATTCGTTGTATATCCCTGCACATGTACTATGTGCCTATACATGTACTATGTACCTGCACATGTAATCTGTCCATGGTGTTTCAACATCCGGGACCTCATCTTACATCCGGATTTCCTCCCGGCCCGGCCGCACGCCTGCGCGAGTTATCCGGCCGCACGCCTGCGCGGGATCACCGGAAGTGCGCAGGTCACTTTGGTATAATAAAAGGATTGACCTGTAATCTTTGTTGCTGTTGTTGTTGTTGCTCTCTTTTTGGACTAACCAATCAGAATAGTACTTATCACGGACTACACCCCGTAGAGCTACGTATAGGCGCGCATGTGTGACATGGTCTATAAAACACGTCCCTCTGGATCCCACACCCCCATTCCTACTGTTGCAGAGCCATGACGGAGACCCAGCCCTATGCGACTCGCATTTTACCGCATGCCACCGTGGTTAATTCACCCACGGGTTACCGAGCAGTGGTTCGGTCCATGTCTGCAGATGGCGACGACAACGATTTCACAGAAGTGGTCCTCGACAGAGTGGACTCGATGGAGAGGTGTGCCATCACCCACCACTACTGGACTATGGACCATGAGCGCTCACGCCGGAACCAACGACGGCTCGTTGGGCTCACAATAGGCTTTGTCCTGTTGACGCAATGACAGCGACAGAAAAGGAATGGTTCTTCAGAGCCTCTACAGATGCGCTTATGTGCAACCGATATATACGAGGGTCAGTCACCGTGTGCGTCATTCACCGTTCGTCATTGGGTCAACCATGTCACCAAGAGACCTGACCATAAATACGAGAGACAGTCAGAGTGTGTGTCATTCACTGTTCGTCATTGGGTCAACCCTGTCACCAGTCCTACGAGCCATTCTTCCCTCACACCCCAGGTGGGGTTACATGTCTATGAGGATAAAGTCGTGGAAGACCGTCCAATTCCGTACTACTCTGAGACCGTATCGAATGCGGTTACCCTACACCGTGATGGCTGGACCAAATTTAAACGTGTGTTGAGCGGTGAACTCGATGGGAACCTCATACACATCGAGAACGCCAACTACGTACACCGTAGACCCTTCTTTGCACGTGTGGGGCGTTACCACGATCTTACGCAAAGCTTCACCCTAGACCCCGATCTGTGGACGGTCTTGGAGAAAGTGGTGCCTATTGTGGACCAGCTGTTTACACCGGACGAGCGGGCAGCTGTTCAGTTGGGATGGGCTCGTGCCCTGAGTGAAGCGGTGGCAGAACCCAATGAACAAATGACCAAACCTAGCAATGAAGCGGAGGCAGACGACGAGGCTATAGGGCTAGACTCAGTCAACCTAGGATATATACAACGATGGTAGATCCCGAACATCAGACCTCGTTTATAAACGATACTGTCCGGGTCCATTATCATTTCGTCACCATGAAGCGCTGGGAGAAGGTGTTGGATTACTTATACTACAGTCCCGACAGTCCGGCTGCGTAAAGTGCATTGTCGGCTCTCTATCGAGCGGGCAAACGTCATGGGATACAACGTGCCCAAGTCCGAGATTGGCTCAAACAACAAGACACCTATACCTGCCCGTTGCCATTTTCTACGGAACCGGGTCATCGTGGGTGGACTAGATGCCCAATGACAAGCAGATTTGGTCGATATGAGCGCCTTTGCCAAACACAACGATGGGAATCGGTATATCTTGACGTGCATCGATATCCTGTCAAAGTATGCGTGGGTGGTACCCATCCGGACGAAAACCGGGGCGAATCTCATAGCGGCGTTCAAAGACATCTTCAAGACCGGGCGCAAACCTTTGTATGAACTGGAAGATCTTCAAGGGGAACCGTTGCTAGGGACGTTTTACGAGACGGAATTACACGTTCGACCACGGTGCTATGGGCAAACAACAGCTGTCTTTGAACACAGCGTCTTCCAAACCGCGCAAGGCGCAAGTGGGCTTTGTGGTGACATTGATAACCCTGCTGCGTGTGTTGTACGGAGGTGTGTTTTACGACGTAGCCTATCTCAGCACTCTACTTAACCAACCTAGAACACCAGCTGTGAGTGGCAGTCAAACCAGTCTACAGACCTTCTCTACACCAGCCACCACCACAACCACACCCCGTGTACAAGCCACATCGAGCTCCACACCGAATATACAGTCAACACCTACACCAAGTACAGCCACTACGTCTGAAAACTCACCGGATTTCATCACTCACAGTGAACGTTCATCGACAACAGCGACCGACGTTGTACCCACCACAACCCCAGTTCGCTCGTACCAAATTCACAAGAGCGGGTTACCACGACAGCGGATACTTCTTCAACCATGGACCCCCGGTGGCAACATCCCTTCACTTGCGTCATCGCAGGACCGACGGGTTCCGGCAAAACGCATTTCGCCCAGAAGCTCCTTGAACATGCCGACAGCATGATTACCCCACCCATTACCCGAGCCGTGTGGTGTTACGCAGAATGGCAGGCGTATGTAGCAATGCCCCACATCACGTTCGTGGAAGGGCTACCCAACCTGGCCGATTTGGAACCCGACACCTTGGTGGTTCTGGATGATCTCATGGCGGAGACGGATGCGCGGGTCACCCAACTCTTTACCAAAGGCAGCCACCATCGACGGCTCAGCATCATCTACATTGTGCAGAATCTGTTCAGTAAAAACAAAGAACATCGGAACATCAGCTTAAATGCCCACTACCTGGTGGTCTTCAAAAACCCGAGAGATACCACTCAACTGCTGCACCCGGCGAGACAGATGTATCCCCGACTGCAAAAGTATATATTAAGAAGCCATGGATAACTCGATGCATTCGGAACTCAATTCGCGAAAAAAATAGACTCTATAGACTACATAAGAAGGCAAATAAAACCGAAATCACTCTTCAAGACAAGCAGTATAGAAACAAATTGAATCATACATTAAAATTAGCTAAGAAATTATATTATGAGAAACAATTTAATCAGTGCAATAGTGATATCAAAGGCACGTGGAAGGTCTTGAACGACCTTATGAACCGCAAGAAGAATACTTCCTTACCAAATACGTTTAAAGTCAATGACCATGATACATCGGATCCCTTAACAATTGCAAATGGATTCAATGATTACTTTAGTACAGTTGCCTCTAAACTTGAAGACAAAATTCCAACATGTTCTCGAAATTTCGAAGATTTTTTGTCAAATGTTTATAGAACCCAATTTAGCTATGAACCCTGTTCAGTAAAAGATATTACCGATATTGTAAGTAACTTGAAAAATTCAGCCTGCGGAATTGATGGGTGCGTACTTCTATACTCAAATCTGTTTTCAACATAAGGAGTGAGTAGGATTTAACGTCGTTTTCAACATTGTTTCAGTCATATCACGACGGTGCCTACATGTGCCAGAACACGAGAGTGTCCACAGTTCCTATTATTCTGGACACTGATCAGCCCAGTCAGTACAGCACCCGGTCACCCATCCAAGTATTGACCGAGCTCAACGCTGCTTAACTTCAGTGATCTGACGAGAACCGGTGGTTTTCAACATAATAGGTCTCCCATAATGTAATATTATAAATTTGTCTTTCAAATCTGGTGTAGTACCCGATCCTTTAAAGGTAGCTAAAGTGACACCGTTGTTTAAAAAGGGGAGAAATATTTATTTGAAAATTACAGACCTATTTCAGTTTTGCCTTGTTTCAGTAAAATAGTCGAAAAATTAGTAATAAGTAAGATGTTAGATTTTTTTAGAAAATCACAATATAATTTGCTCCAATCCATATGGTTTTCGGAGGAATCATTCAACATTTTTAGCTGTATTATCCCTCCATCACAAATTGGTAGCGACAAGAGAGGCCAAAAAATATTCAATAACTACATTTCTGGATCTATCAAAAGCGTTCGACACGGTGGACCATGATATCCTCCTGCATAAATTAGCTCATTATGGGTTTCGGGGAAGTTCTAATGACTGGTTTCGAAGTTATTTGTCATCTCGCACTCAGTGCACACAATATAATGATACCTTGTCAGCCTACAAACCAATATCATGTGGTGTACCACAGGGTTCTATTTTAGGTCCTATTCTTTTTCTGATTTATATAAACGACTTGTCCTCAGTAAGCAGTATTGTTGAACTAATTCTTTTTGCAGATGATATCTCAGTAATTCTCGCTGGTGACGATCCGAAACTCTTGTTTGAGATTATGACGTTGGAACTTAATAAACTATCCGACTGGTTTTCATGCAACAGATTATCCCTGAATATTAAAAAGACCAAATTTATGATAATAAGTCCGTCTAAGAAATGTAAAATGCCAAAGCACAATGATTCATCTATTTCCGGAATCCCTATCGAAGAAGTAGACCAATTTAAATTTCTTGGAGTAATTTTTAACAACAAATTAAACTGGCTCTCGCATATTGAGGATATAAGAAACAAGGTTAGCAGGAATATAGGGATAACTCGTCATATTAAGGATAATTTGAATAGAAAAACTCTTTTCATTCTATACTACTCACTGATATATCCATACTTATCATATTGCAATATCGCTTGGAGAAATACTTATCCTACCCATCTTCAACCGTTGCTGCTGTTACAAAAAAGGCTATACGTTTAATCACATTTTCGTCAAAATATGACAATACCGTCCCATTGTTCCAAAAATTACAAATATTGTCCATGAAACAAATGAACGACTACCAGGTGTTCATTTTTGTTGACAAATTTTTCAATCACACAGTCCTAATTCCAAACACTTTTAGATCATATTTTTCAAAATTATCTGCTGTCCACAGGTACCCAACTAGACAGGCTAAATTAAATTTATATCGCGATGTTTACTACTCTGACTTATCTTTTTATAGTACTAAAATAAAGGGTCTTAAAATATGGAACAATTTACCCTCTGAGTTAAAATCTCACGTTTCGCTCTCATTATTCAAATCGAGGATAAAATCGTATTTATTACTGGAACATAATTAGACATCTATTTTGTTTGCCGTCTGTGGAGGTTGGAAATTAAATTTGTATTTTTGTTTTATACAACATTGAATTTTCTCACTATGATAGAATTTACCGCATATTATCATCTTTGTAAATATAATTATTATTTTGGGATAAAACAACCCCCTCGGGGTTTTCATCCCGCCACTATTATATTTTGTTCACTAAACATTATTGTTATTCATGGTGAAATAAAAATCAAATCAAATCAAACACCGTTTGCGTTGGATGCCTTTAAAGATGCGACAACCCCTCAGCACGGGTATATGCTCTTCGACCTGAATCAAGCTACCCCCGACCACCTTCGACTACGGACCGGTATCTTTCCCGGAGAGACCCACCACGTGTACATGCAAAAATAATGTAAAGACATCTACAGTGGCTCCCCGAGCTGAGGTGTGTGTGTTTGATGTTGGAGATAATAAAAGAATTAATACAACATCCTGGTTGACTTTGTCTCTGTTCAATATTCAGGAGGTAGCCCGCAAAAAGATAAAAAGGTCAGGGTTGTGGGTTCTAGCATTAGTTGTACATGATGTCTGCGCGAGTACGGAAGCACGCTCCGACGCTCCGTGTATTGAAGACGGCCCCACCCGAGTTGATTCGAACCATTGTACGTGGCGCAGAACCTACTCTCGTGTGCTGACTATGCGAGATTGGACTCAATATCTTAAAAGGCAACGTACCACTGACTCCGGCTCAGAAGGCGAAGTTGGCCAAGCATAAGGCAGGTCTGCGAATCTTAGTCCAGAAGCGAGTCTCTCACACACAAAAGAAAAAGGTGTTACAGAAAGACGGCTTTCTCGGGGCCATCTTAGCACCGTTGGCCGCTTCCTTGTTGGGTCCAGTATTGGGTGGACTGTTCGGCCGACAATGAACCACACGTAAAAACGGTCCTCGTCGAACCACGGCTCCTTCAAAACCTCCAATCGCCCTACCCTGTCCCACCTACGGTGAAGACGATAAACACCCTCGATGAAGAGATACAACAGATCTTACAAGTTACAACACATATAAGGGAAGTGGGAAGAGGTGCCGACATACTGACTGCGTCACATGACTTCACAGAGTAGTCTTCTGGTAAACCTATTCTAAAGCACATACCAAGAATCTAACGATTCGTGATATGTATTGTATCTCAGGTACGCTTTTATTGTACCTGTTCATGTGGCAACATGGATGATATGACCACACGGCCCCTAGCACCGGCATAAGCGGTATTAGATACAAATCTAGAGAGCTATGATGGAAATGCTCTGACAACTCGTATACTGGTAATTGGTGAGCCGTTTCGCTGTGACAACTCGTACATTGGAGATTGGTGAGCTGTATCGTCGTCAGATGTAAATGACGGCAATTAACACAAAAGACTAGTATGTAAGGCCCGATGTCGACCCAGCATCAACTTCCCACAAATGCCAACATATATCAAAGACCAAAAGGTCTGTACAGGGGGCGGGCCTCAGGGACGAAACGTCCACCAGCAGAATCTCGCCATATACAGGTAAAAATTACAACACATATAAGGGAAGTGGGAAGAGGTGCTGACATACTGACTGCGTCATATGACTTCACAGAATAGTCTTCTGGTAAACCTATTCTAAAGCACATACCAAGAATCTAACGATTCGTGATATGTGTTGTATCTCAGGTACGCTTTTATTGTACCTGTTCATGTGGCAACTTGGATGATATGACCACACGGCCCTAGCACCGGCATAAGCGGTATTAGATACAAATCTAGAGAGCTATGATGGAAATGCTCTGACAACTCGTATAATGGTAACTGGTGAGCTGTTTCGCTGTGACAACTCGTACATTGGAGATTGGTGAGCTGTATCGTCGTCAGATGTAAATGACGGCAATTAACACAAAAGACTAGTATGTAAGGCCCGATGTCGACCCAGCATCAACTTCCCACAAATGCCAACATATATCAAAGACCAAAAGGTCCGTACAGGGGGCGGGCCTCGGGGACGAAACGTCCACCAGCAGAATCTCGCCATATACAGGTAAAAGTTACAACACATATAAGGTCAGTGGGAAGAGGTGCCGACATACTGACTGCGTCACATGACTTCACAGAATAGTCTTCTGGTAAACCTATTCTAAAGCACATACCAAGAATCTAACGATTCGTGATATGTGTTGTTAAGCGACAGTGAGAAAGTATAACGGTACAATGAGACGCTTCAACGATGCATGACGTTCATGGACCAATACAAATCCCTCTCTAACCCGGCACCACAACCATCACCACCACGCGACACACCGCCGCTCCAACAGCCGCCATTACCAGGGGTACTACCCACGGCCCCACAGTGGGTCGAAGACGAAGTCCTGAAGAGTGTACCTGCATCGTTCAAGCAAGAAACAAGCTGGCCTGGTATTACAACGGGTGAAACAGAATCCTAACATGACTTGGAATGATAAAGGTGAACTACTGGTACAGAATCAGGTGGTCCCCGGTACCCACATGACGGATTCAGTGAATGACCTGACGCAGGTCGCACACGGATCCTCGAGGATGGGAGGTCTTCGCTCAAGGCTTGAAAGACATGCATGTACCACATACTTGGGAAACCGAGTGGGAACCGGAGTCACCCCCCAAAACACCACAACGGCGGGCACCTACTTTTTCACCCCTTTTACCACGCCATCCCCTGAAACTACGTCTATCAAGATCTATGACACGTAGCATCCAACGACGATCACGACACCAGGAACAAGTGCCCACGGGCTGGGACAACTATTAATACCAACAGCAGCAGCAGGAAATCTCAGTCGCCATGTTTGATCTCATCCTACCCAGTAACAGGTTCGCTGAATGTGTTTCCTGACAACACCTTGGCCAAGTACTTGACCCAGTTACCGCAACCGTTGCATTTACCTGGACGATGGGAATGTGGATATCCAATACCCTTACTCATGGTACATCGTGCGAGCCAGTGAAGTGTGGTACGAGGTGACCTACGAAAGGAAAGACACCCGACTCACCCTCCCCGAAGGCCAATACGGATACCTACAAGGAATTGATGCAGGGGTTGACAAGACTGTTGCATTATAAGGCTCTACGGGAGGTCACGAATACTCCTGTCCCTGTGATGTCTTGGGGGTACGGCATCCAAACAAGCACTGAAACGCCGGGCCAAAGACGCGGGAGGCGTCTTGGTCACCAAAGCACAACGCACCGTAGGGAATAAAAGAGCTGCACCACCTCCACCACGCACCAGTCGACGACCGACCCAGCGACGACGCACATCGAAGACCCAGGATATCTTTTCTTAAACATGTCCTTAATCCACGCAGAGTCCTGCCCCTCCATCAACAGTGAATTTGATTTGTGGGCCGTCCCGCCCACACAGACCAGTGCCGAACAAGGATTATAGGTGGAGCATCTCTCGCTCTCCAGCATCAACGAAACAGGGCCCATGGAGTTCACCATCAGTAATGCGGATACGGCCTATGTGGATTTAGCCCATACGTACTTGTATGTGAAAGCCAAAATCGTCAATGGGGATGACTCCAGAATCCTCGACAATGCCACGGTGGGCCAGACGAATCTCTGGCTGCATTCTATGTTTCAACAGGTGGATATTTTTCTCAGCGACAAACTCATCAGTAACTCGACGAACACATACCCCTATCGAGCCTACACCGAGACGCTGTTGCCGTATGGACGAGAGGCTAAAAAATCTCAGCTGACAGCCGCTTTATTCTACCAAGACACAGCCGAGCACATGGGCACGGTGGACAATGTGAGATATAACAAACGGAAGGCTTTCACCACGAACGGCGGCTCGGTGGATCTCATGGGTCGACGGCATGCAGAACTTTCATCCAAGACCGGTACCTCTTGAACAAGACCCCGATCAAAATCCGACTGATACGCGCGCCTCCGACCTTCGCCTTGATGGCCACTGACGTAGAGGGGCATGTAGTCGACTATAAGATCGTCATCCAAGACGCAATCCTGTATGTCCGAAAAGTGAAACCGAATCCAGCCGTTCAATTGAGACACCTCAAAGCCTTGGAAACAAAACCAGCCCAGTACCCTATCCGACGTGTGCAAACCAAAGTGTTCTCTGAGCCTGCTGGAAATATGAGCGCCAACAAAGAAAACCTGTTCCTGGGGGAACTACACAAGCGATTGATCCTGGCCTGTGTGGACAGGACCAGTTTCAGCGGAGCCATCCCAGAGAACCCGTTTGACTTTAAACATTTCGGCATCAATTTTGTGGCCCTGCATGTGGACGGACAACAGGTCCCAGTCACGGCCTTAACACCGAACTTTGGGCGCGGGAGTTTCATTTGAGCCTATAAGAACGTTTACAGCCACCGGTCAAATCAACCAGGACGAAGGGAATATGATCAGTCGGGAGGACTGCGCGAACGGATACACGTTGTTCTGTTTCGATCTGAGCCTCACCTTAGAGAACGACCATCAGCTGGCCCTCGCCAAGCAAGGCAAATTACGGTTGGAAATCCACTTTGCACGAGCCCTCCGGACCACTGTCAATGTGATCTGCTACGCCGAGTTTGACAACACCATTCAAGTGAACAAGGCGCGCAACGTCATGTGTGACTTTGCCACCTAACATGGATACAGAACAGATTACCACCGTGCTGAAGAATGACCCAGGGACACGTATAGTCTTTCAATGGGTGTTCGCCCGAGATGTGTTCACATTAGACCGTGGATATCCTGCTGCTTACGTTCTCAACACGGACCCGATGGATCGACCCGGTAAACATTGGGTGGCCGTGTACTTGACAGAACAGCAGGGCGAATACTTTGACCCGTACGGCCTGCCAACCCTCCATCCCAATTTAACAGACTTCATGGATGAAGGCACAGAGACGTGGTATTGGAACAGTCAAACGTTGCAAAGCCTGACCAGTAGCGTCTGCGGACAATATTGCTTGTTTTACCTGCACCATCGATGTCGGCGAAGAACCTTATCTACCATCGTACAGATGTTTGACGAGTACCCCAAGGCCGAGGACCGAGATGTGCTCGTATATGACTGGGCCGCCTATCATTTCAATGTACAAGCCCCGTTCTGGGCTTAAGTTTTTTCACGTAAAGCCCCCTGTCCTGGGCTTAAGTTTTTTAATGTACAAGCCCCCTGTTCTGGGCTTCAGTTTTCATGTGGTTGTTCTCACGTTGTTGTTGTTCACTGAATAAAAAAATGAGATTTCAATAGCCTGTCTTGTGTGTATTCTGTGTGAGCATAATGCATGAATGCCCAATGTGGGACAGGTGGAGATTCAGTCAAACTGGTATAATGAGCGGAGAAAGTAGTCAATCAGTGGCCTAGGATGGGGCCAAATGTAACCCATGAATGTCCAGAAAACAATGCAAGACCACTGCAGTAAAATAGAGAGCCAATGAAATCAGCCCACAGACTAAGTACATGTTTTGGTCTAGGTTAAGAGCGGGCATTTCAGCACAAAAATTGTGACGAGGAATGAAGATGGCAAGTAACAAGAGCAACAGGTGGAGTGAAAAAACTATAGAGGTTCGAGGTGCGAGTAAAGACCAGGAAGACGGCGAGTGGAGACTCGTCCAACGCCTATAGATTAAGTTTATTACTATAAGTTCCATGGTTTCATGTATTTTTTCATGCCAATACGGTTCTGGGGAAAACTGAGGGTTTCCCACTGGCTATTTAACATGGGCATAGTGCTGGCGATATTGTCGGGGACTGCGCATTCCATGGGTGCTTCGCGAGGGCGGATAAAGGTTATCTATTGTCCCGGAGAGGGCCGGACATTGCACAGCGCAAGCGTGCGGCCGGATAACCCGTGCAGGCGTCGCGCAAACATGCGGCATGATAACCCGCGCAGGCGTGCGGCCGGGCCGGGAGGAAACCCGGTTGTAAGATGAGGTCCCGGATGTTGAAACGCCATGGACAGATTACAGGTACATAGTACATGTATAGGCACATAATACATGTACAGGGATATACAAAGAATACATGGACATGCGCAGAGTATATGGACATGCACAAAGTATATGTACTTTCGCTACTACTCTTACTGATGACGTCACCGATGAAGTCACAGATGCTGTGAACATCCCTTCAAGTCGAGGTCTACACCCCGAGAGCTACAAAATGACACCTCCCACGACACATTCGGACCAATAGTGGTCCATCCCTACTCCCCACGCACCCCCAAAATAAACACTTGACTTACTACACCCAACTGCGCATGCGCAGAATATTGAAAACGGCCGATACATTAGTCCAGTCGGATAAGGTAAGACCTCATACGACACCATAGGACCACTAGGGGCTCACCTAGACCCCCAAACGTCCACCCAGTATGGACCTATCCACTGAGCCAGTAGGCCTATGGGGTTATATACAGACCTCCGTGAATTTTTCGAAAAATTTCACCGCTTAACTTCGGGACCCCTCCCATCGTGTTCTACATGCTGAGATGTGAAAAACAAGACCAAACAACCCATATCGCAATGAACATGTGTGAATTTCCCAGTATGGATCTATCCCCCATAGCCAGTATGAGCCTATATACAGACCAAACCGGTACTTTTCAAAAAAATTCACCGCTTAACTTCGGGACCCCTCTCATCGTGTTCTACATGGTGAGACGTGAAAAACATAACCAAACAACCCATATCGCAATGAACATGTGTGAATTTCCCAGTATGGACCTATCCCTCATAGCCAGTATGGGCCTATATACAGACCTACCTGGTACTTTTAAAAAAATTTCACCGCTTACCTCCGAGACCCTTCCCATCGTGTTTTACGTGGCGTGAGACGTGAAAAACAAGACCAAATAACCCAAAGTAAAATCCCCCCAAAAATGACCACCCCCATACTCCATATAGGCATCTTCCCGTATATTGTATAATACAGGCCCCTATTGTAGGAGTAAAGTCCATGTTCCGCTTTTTATTTAGTTATTTATTTATTTATGTTATTTTTTTTTCTTTCTGTGAAAACATACACCCATCCACGACTGGGTAGCCCTGGAGGAGAGCTTACCTTTAATTGACACTTCACTCGACCCAATCGCTCCAAGCAGCCTATTTGAAGTCTGGGGACTACTTTCTGTTCGCGGAAGCAGACCGCATTACCGTCAGACCGCGCATGAATTCCTAGTCACCCTGGTGGCGCCACCTGTTGGAACCATAGCAGCCTTGACGGCCTCAGAGGTCAAAGGCCGTGAATGGCCGCTTCCTATAATATAACCCACAATAACGCCACCTGGCGGATGCAAGAGTTATCTCCCCCGACAAAATGTGACTTCCCACTTCCCTTATATGTGTTGTAATTTAGCCGTGTTTTATATACTACTCGCATTTGCCTGGCTGGTGGGATATTGGATGGTAGGCCTATAAGCTCAGATGACTATACGTCTATTTTCAAAGAATTATGAAATTTAATGAATAAGTTTCTTTTCGAATACATCTTTTTTTTTCAAAAGAAAATCCTCATCTTTTACTCATTCCCAATGATGTCAAACCGAGTTTTTAAATTTCCAATATACTCTGAAGTAGTATATAAACGGGATCTTTGAGCACACCGACACCAGGGAACGCCACCAGTCGACACTTCCGGTTCCGGTCACGTAGCCGAAAGTGACCTCTGACCCCTGCGCATAATACAGGATATTAATAATCGTGCGCAGGGGTCAAAGGTCACAAGACTGGTGGCGCCCCCTGATAGGGGTGGTAATTTTTTTGTCTTGTGGATTTTACTATGGGTTGTGGCATCTTGTTTTTCTCGTCTCACCACGTAGAACATGATGGGAGGGATCTCGAAGCCAAGCGGTGAACTTTTTTGAAAAAGTCACTGTGCGCATGCGCATTGGGCAAACAGCGCCGGGGTGGACGTTTTGGGGTCTAGATGGGCCCCTAGTGGTCCGATGGGGTCTCTCTCCCATTGGTGTTAAAATAGGCGTTACTTCCATAAAAAAAACGATCTGAAAGATGTGCACAGTTGATGTGCACCCGTCAACATAGTTCATCATTGCCATGAGTGCACTTTACAAGACATTACAATATGATGCGGCACCAGAAGAATATACATGGATGAGCAGACACCGAGGTGTCAGAAGCTGAAGAGCCGGTTGACCCTTATACTTAGAGCCCACCCTCTGGTGTGGATACTGAGAATTGTAAGACTGAGTCTGTTATTCACCCCCCATATGTCCACCCCTAGCCCATACCATACGTATGTGCACCTCCGATCATGCCCGCTTTCTCTACTCTCTCCACAGCGCACATGCATACATCACTGTACCAACACCCGCTAGATTCCTGTACACAATGAGTGTGCATCCGAGTGTCTGCTTATTTTACTACTGAGAACGCAAATTGAGTGACTGAATATGATTTAACGATTTAACTGTGGATAATCGCTATATAAATGACGCAGTGAAGGATATATATCCACCTTCACTGGATTTGAAGGAAACTACAGATAGCCCTACAGGCACATCATATTTAGATCTATATCTCTACAAAAATGAAGCGGGCATTCTCTCTCGTCGACTTTATGACAAAAGAGATGATTACAATTTCGACATCGTAAACTATCCCTTTCTGGACAGTATATTCCAGTGGGACCTGCATATGGCGTATACATATCTCGCCTAGTAGCATTTGCTAGATCCTGTGTTAATTGTGACAATTTCAATCAACGTCACAAAACATTGTTGCAGAAATTTATAAAACAGGGCTATTCCTCCAAGCGCCTCCACTCAAAAGTTTCTCAAATTTGGCGATACATATCGCATGCGGATAGCAAAATACGAACGTAGCGTGCAAGATCTATGGCGTTACGTTTCGTAACTTGTCTAATTCTGCTTAACCCAGGGCTAGGGGCCGTATGAACCGATGTACTTCAAGATCGTCATGGTGCTCATATGAACAGTCACAATCAAAGCGTGACTGAGATACACCATTCTCTAGATAACGACTTTAGAATACTGATCAGCGATGCGGATTTAGATTTTTGGAACATCATGATGTCTTGTCGGCATCATTGAAAACTGTTGACCGCTTCTCTCTTGCAGGAAACTAGCCTATGTTTATGTATACTATGATTGTCTATTTTGAATTTGGTGCTAATACTGTGATATGGATATGGAATAGGTTTTTGGATGCGGATATTCTTTAATGGACGACGGCTGAATTATGAATGACGGACTAGACGAACATGCCCCCTTTCTCTACTACTTCCCCAGTACACATACGCATATCACTGGTCAGCCACTGAGCAATGGCCCGGAGACCCTCTCATCGTACATGACAGAATAAAACCAGTTCAATTGAAACACACACCCCACTATTTGCTCCACAAAAACATGCTAGTGTTTCAGGCTATGGATGGCCATTCTCTGGATTTTTTTTAATATATGAACCCTTTCAAAAACAGATGGTGTCAGGATTGACATCGTCTGGGTTACTGGAGAATGCAGGCGCCATTTTATGTGATGCATTTGTGGACAGAGATTGAGAACCATGAAAACACAAAACTCATGTCACACTAATTACTGGCAGATGTAGACATGAATACAGGTTTCCATGTATTACAAATAGTCAGGGGCAGAAGCCATATAGGGCTAGTTATATATAGTTCTAACTAGCTTTTCACCACTCTGTCCGAAACCATCCGTTGGCGAAGGGGACCCCCGCCGGCCCCCCCTTTTCTCCCCTCATTGCATAGGGCACACACCAGACATGTCCAGACTTGTCAAATGCCATGGTTCAGCATTGTGTTATTAGTGAGTAAATACAATTTAATGTCGCTTTCAACACTATTTCAGTCATATCACAATATTTGGTTTCTATTCCTTTTCACAACCAGGAATCTCAAGGGTGCCCCAGTTAGTCGCCTCTTACAACAAGCTCTCTGAGAAGCGGAGGCCTATTCTTATCATGAACTGAAAAATTGTTTTATTAACATGGTATATGGACTGTATGTGTACAATAAGGAATCCCACCTGGTACGATAAGCTAGCTAAGGTGTATACCATATTATAATACCACAGTAGTATATTATCACTATCGGCTCCCATTGTGTGTAGTATCTCCTTAACTCCACAACCGCCCTACATATTCAGATTTTTTTTATGTACCCGCAGTCCGAAAGTCACAAAAACGAACTGCCCACTGTGCAGGTGTCATGACCTGCAAGGCACGCGACCTGTGGCCCCAGCAGCCCCCCCAAAGTAGGTCAATACGACAGAATTTATGCTTTCTCTACTACTAGTGACAAGTAGTTCTGCAATATTAACAATTTATTTTCCATTTGAATAGCTTGCTATTAGCCAGATGAGTCGTCTCTGATGACGAGCTGCCTGGAAACTGAGGTTCTATTCTTTTCATGCTCAGAACCAGTCTTCAGTTCTTGATATAGTGAAACCTGTGTATACCGATCATGCTGGGGACCAGATTATAGTTTCGGTTCAAAATGCTTTAAATTGAAGTACTGGGACCATGGTTAGTGTCAATATTTAGAGGTTGGTCGGTTTACCCAGGTGTCGTTATTCGCAGGTTTCAAGGTATGAACAAACCAACCAATAACCAACCAACACGGTGATCGATAAACATTTATTGCAGTAATATAATGTTACTTTTTCTTTCAAGGTACAACTCGAATGACAAACCACCGGATGCTGGGGGCTGCTGTGCACACAGCAGGAGAAACAGGTCTCCAGAAGACATTCGAGGGTCAAAAGGTTGCTTTTAGCAACATAAAAATAATAATAGTGAGAGTTATGGACAAACCCATCTCGCACTGATTTATGGATTTAAATTTAATTTTGGACTAGCAATTAGCACTGGTACATTTGGTTCATTTGCATGCGATCTGTTTATCAAACAAGAAAGAGTCATCAGTTTCACATTGATCATGACATATAAGTAAGTTAAGAATTTATTACATCTTGACCATTGACCATCATGTCGCCATGGTTACATATCTTTAGCTGATCTCTTCTCACATTTTTTTGTCAACATGGATATGCTCATTACAAGACAAACTATGGTTCTTAAGGATACTTAGCCCACCTGCAGACATTTTTACACACCCTCTAGAATCGATCTCTATACAGCTAAAAGTATGGCTTACAGCTAAGATAATGTCTATATTTGTTGAAAGCACTATTCAAATTGAAAATAATATACATGTATTTAAAAAATGAACCTTCTTTTTTAAATGGCTATTTTCAAAAAAATTATTCAACTTATCATAAATTACATCATCATATCTTGTCTCAACAAGAAATCTGTGTCTCAGTTTTGTCAATTTGTCTAGTTCTTATTCTATTGACATTTGATTCAATTTCAAAGTTCAAAACTTTGAGTTGCTCGACTTTGTAAAGAAATATTCCACTAAATGTCAATAGAATGAGAACCAGACCAAAATTGATCAAACTGAGACACAGATTTCCTGTTGGAGGAGTTGTCTTGTTCAGGAAATGACGATGATGTAAGTTACGATAAGTTGAATACTTTTGAAAATGGCATTTAAAAATTTAAATTAAATTTTAAATTAATTTGTTTTTAGAATCTGAATATCTTCACAACCTAAAGGTTTACAGTGAACAAATTCATATATTTGGAATCCTTAAGAAATGCTCTTTCAACAAATATATACACCATAGCTATGCGGCATACTTTTGGCTGTATAAAGACAGATTCTAGAGGGTGTGTACAAGTGTGTGCAGTAGGGCTCGGTGTTCTTAAATAAGACAAGACTTCTATCCCCGATCACAGTGGCATGAAAGCTGCCCTTATTTTTATGTACATCTCTTCCAACAATATCTGCTTAACAATGGCCAATTGCAGGTACCGGGGTATAACAAATACTACCCAGAACTGTATTGGCATAAGAACAATTCACGGCTTAAGAAAATACAGAATGAAAAATATACCTCAGATCTGAGACCAGTCATTACTGTGGACACTATGTACACATTATATACACGCCTGAAAATGTCATTAATAGGACAGACTATGCAGCTGCACAGACTATGCAGCTGGACAGCTATACACCATATATCAGTGTGGCGGAAATGATGGTCATGGATGACATCTACCCCCCCTCCCCCCTCCCCCCCCCCGCCACCACAAACCTTCCCTTTATTTGGCTGTGAACCAGATATACTGATAGTCAACCTTTTCACCAATTTATCCTAGTTCAAAAATGTACACCTAGCCTCTATAAAGCCAAATCCAGGGGTAGATCGTCGAAAGGGGTAATCATAAAGGAAAGAATGAGTTAGTTAGTGTTTGCAGTAAGCTTGTTAACTTTGATCACAATCCACATCTTTGAAATGAAGGTACAGATAAAGATTTTCACTGATTTTCTTTGCCACAGTGACCTTGACCTTTTATCCTATATTGTTGGTATCCTAATGTATCCACTGACAAAAGTCTAAATTTTCAATTTTCTCAATTTTGGGTCACAGTGACATTTGACCTTTGGCCTCAATTCCGGTATGCAACAAATCGTCTTCCCCTAAAGAATCCACTAAAACAAATTGCAGACAGAAAACTCTCTAAGATAAAGTCCGGACATGAATTATTGGAGACAGAAATCTCCATCACATACATGCAATGGTACCCCACTTTTTGTTGGGAATATAAAAACTTCAATTTCACAAAATCTGCCATTTGCTGTAAATAGGAAGGTACCATGGTTCCTACAGGCATAGGTAAGCTTTGAATTACAACACATAAAATAATGTGAACAATGATTACGCTCCATAAATTTGCAAAATGGCACTATGACAATCCTGGACAATAGAGGATGAAATACACTCAATACATGTATAAATCCACTTTTAAGGGGAGTTTCAACACTATCTCTGTCACAATAGGGGTTCAAGTTCGCAATATATAAGGCCTCTAATAATACAAGCACAGAAGGTTTCACTAAATTTGACAATAATACGGTGAGGAATTTTGGTAAAAAAGAGCTGAAGAGCAAAGGGGGGGGGGGAGGGTGGGGTGTGTGAGGGATCACTTCGGCTCACCCGATAATTGTGACTGAGCTTCTGCCTTGAAATGGGTCAGATGTGTAGGGAATCGTCTGAAATTCCAAATTTTCCGAGAGAGTATCCCTTTTCACTCCACCTCCACATCTTGACCTTTCATGTGTATAATTGACAAATATTATTGGCAAATTATTTACGAAGCAACATGGGGGGAAATTCTGTAATGTCATTGTAAAATGCTGAATGGCCTTTTTTGCTCTGGTGACATGGTTTTATTGCAAAATATTTAACCGCTTTCAAGCTTCTCAAAAGCGCCAAAGTGTTATAATCAAATCAAAATTTTAACTCGACCCCCAGGTGAAAAACAATCCCAAACGAGATCTTGAGGCAACGTACCCACACACCATGATGCATGGACAGTCAGACCCCAATACTATAGTCAAAGATCCCCTCCCTGTCCCTCCCATATACAAGTAACTCCTCTGCACCTGGATATTCCAAATGTTGCACTTGCTGTGATCTAATCATCAGAGACCTTATATACTCTACAATAGACAAGCATTCATGGCCTTAAGTAGAACTAAATGACATCAAGACAAACCCAGGAGGGACTTACAAATATATATAGACAAGACCTAATTATTTACACATCACATTATTTACAGGTCAATAACGATGTTGTAACATATTTATATACATATATCTTCCGCAAACTTATAACCAGCGGCTTCATTATATACACAAGAGACCACATGTGATAACAGGTTATCGTACGCATGTCCCTACATTTACATCTAGACCTTTTCGTGCTATGTACAAAGTATATGGGACATCCGGACTGAAAAGTAGAAAAGTTCCAACAAGATTGCAATATATACATATTTACATGTAACGATTGACGTGAACTACATGTATATGTTAGATGTGCAATTTCTTTGTCGGAATATTGGACTTTGCATTGTGCAGCACAGCTGAGACGGTCTCTGAGTGAGCTGAGCTTAAAAAGTCATATCTAGAAAGTATTTGTTCTACTTTTCTAAAGGCAATAAATGTTAGGAAGTCACACAGAATATGAAGGCTGTTTGCCTCACAAGTTGATACATACATACACAAATTTACATTACCAGAAGCAAATGAACTGGAAGTCTGCATCCTTTAGCAGTCCTTGTCTTTTGTAAATGCATGGTGAACTAAAAATAGTGTACCTAAAATAGCCAAGGAGAGGGCCTAAAAATCGCTCTCCTGAATTTTTCAAGGAGAGCGATTTTTTGAAGATTTTGCAGTTCAAAACGAGGATCTCTGAAAAGTTTCTCGCTATGTTTAGCACATCCAAATTCTCGCAATATTTCCGTCTTCTGTTATCTGGAAACTTATCACATTCCCAGTATTCCATTTCTGGAACAGTAGTTCCGGTACACAAATTTGAAGACGTAGTGAAAGCGGACAGATTGATGAATGAACCGGACTGAGCAATGAGACAAACAACATGGATGCTGCCTTCCAACGTAACACGAGTCAAAAAGTGTCAGCTGTTGTGATTGGCTGGTTCAATGTAAACCAACTCCTGTAAACCAACCAAAATGCTGATTGGAACAGACATACGGCCTGCGATGCACTGCATCATCGTAATTTCGTGTGGCTGAGATGAACCAACTACCAGTTTCTTTGTCCAATCACATCGAGGTTGACAGGACGGTCGGCTGTTCGAGAAGCCAGGTGAGTTCAGTCGTTGAAACAACAAGCTGTCTTACACCGCAAGATTACATTTACGTAGCTAAATTTAGGTGAGCGAAAAATTGTGTACCTCGTACAAGAATAAGGTGAGTGATGGTGCATGAGAGCAATCACTCGCCTCCAAACGCAAGGCCTGCATTAGACTGGATAGAATGCATTGGTCATCGCATCCCTGCTTGTAACACATTATTTGACGTAGTTCCACAGTATGATTGGTATGTGTCGCATTCTCACGGAGTCAAAACAAAGACTGAGTATTGCATCATGGGACATACGCTGATCCTGGAATTTGACTACTCAGCCTATGAAATGTACATAATTGGTCACACAAATGATCACCTGAGTGGCGCCTTCGGGGCCGTAGCCAGGATTTACTGAGGGGTGGTTCGCCTTCACTCCAAAAGGGCTCATCAGGGGGTTCGCTGTATGGGAAAAGGGGCAAATAGGGGGTTCGCTTAAGTTTGAAAAGGGCATTTATAGGAGAAAAATATATAAAATTTCCGAAAGGGGGGTTGGCCCGAACCCCCCCTAAAAAACCCTGGCTACGGGCCTGGCCTTTGTATTTCGTCTTGCATGTGTATGGACATTGCAAGAGTCTAGTGGTATCGGCTGACAAGTGCCAGTGCTGTATAGCTAGTCTAATCTAATGATACACACTTCTACTTCATTTGCTTCTGACATGACACAGCCTCTTTCAAGAATGGCCTCTGGGGGAATTCAAAATTGGACACAAAATATCCGTTGGCCAGAATCAAAAGAATAATTGTCACATTCTGATACAGTCAAATGGTTTGCTACTCATCTATCATGAATTTCTGAGTGATGGCAATATTATGGTTGTTCCAAACCAAGAAATAAAAGGGGAAATGTTGAATTTTGATGCGTGTCAATTTATTATACACCTATGCGGTTTTCCCCAATATATCGTATACAACCACAAGTGTCCAATATTTTTGATATATTATTGGATAGTTGCTTTCATAATGGACCGTTGTGTGGCCAAAACCATTTTTTGTTCACGGATTGGCAGAGGACAGGTCAAACAATGGCACCTGCATGATCCGAGTGCTGGTGATATTTCAATGATATTCAACCTAAATTGCTCAACTATTTGCAATTATTGTTCATTTCTGTCTCGAAGGGTATTATAATTAACTCAATGTTAAATTGCAGTTTGTACGGACTTATCCTGGTCTCAGAGCCAGGCCTTGTCAGGAGCTCAATGGGAGGCTTGTACAATAGGACCAGAAGATAAACTGGAAGTGCTTTTCTGTCAGTTGATTGGTTAACTCGCTCAAAATCAACAAACAGGAAGTGGCAATGATAGAATTTGATTGGATAATTTGTGAGGTCCCATTAAGCAAGTACCTGACTGCTCTCCTACTTCTACTTTCAAGAAAGCTATTAAAAGAGCTCAAGTGTGAAAATTTACATTGTCTTGTATTCTTGTATTGTTTCTATGAGAGCATTCAATAGCTCGCCAATGATTTTCAAACAGCAAGACCTGGGCTCAGAGAAGGGACGCGCTAGCCAATTTTTCATATCTTCGTTCATTCTTACACTAGGCCAGCCTTCCTTTTATTAAATTTACAGGCTACATTCCAGGATCACAGGGCTCCAGGAGCTGCACAGCTCTATCCGGCAATAAAAAAAACTCCACCCCACTCTTGGTCCACTACTTATTCGACAAACAGTTCGATAGCCATGAGGAGTTGATGTGTCTGCAATCAATCTTCAAACACCAATGACTGATTGAAATTTCAACAGTATCGCCATCTTCCTTATATAGGTCACGTGATCGGTACGCTGCGATACATGCCGATCACGTGACCCGTATGAATAGTATGGCAGTAAACATGAAAAATTCAATCGCACGTTGATCTTTGAAGACTGATTGCAGACACATCAGGTCCTCATGGCAATCAAACTATTTGCCGAACAAGATAAAAGTAGTGGGGGGGTGTTTTATTGCCGAATAGAGCCGTACGGCCCATAGAGTCTTGTGCTCCCGGACTGTACATGTACATCCAATAAGAGGAAGCATGGCATGCTGTAGGAATGATTGAAGACATGAAAACCTGGCTAGAGACTCGTAAGCTTCTTCCAGGACTCGTCCATATAGAACCGTACAATACAATAACCTATGGATACAGTGCATGATTGTAGCAAACTGATCTGAATTCACGTACATGACAAAGTAAAAGGAATGAATCTAGTTGGTTGGTAACAGTATTGACCTCAAGACAGCAGCAATAACACTATCACAAACAAAGTCAGTGTAGCACAAATTAAATAATCATATCTCGAATCGAATCATGGTCTTCTTTGGTAAGGTACAATGAACCTTGACTGAACCAGCTACATGTATCTCATCAGGTTAGGGCAATCCCGCTCTCTGAAATGGAAGTAAAAAAGGTCGTTTTTGCTCAATAACTTTTGATTTCTTTATAACCAATGCATCAAAATTTCAGGCGCATTGATTTATCTATTGTTCCATGTCATAAAATTAATTGGTCATGTGGAGAACCAGCCAATGTTGTTTAAACAGCGCAAAGGATGTTTGGTCTATTATTATGCAAATTAGACAGATGGCAATTTACTTTTTTACTACCATTTAATGCAGATAGATATGTCTGTATGCGCCTCAAGAGGATTTTGCTGAATTCATTATGTGAACTGATTTATTGAGCGAAAAAACAATACTTTTTACCTCCATTTTAGTGAGAGGGATTCCTCTAACCTGCTCATACATTATTGCACCAAATATTGACTTCTTTTGAAAAGGTTCTGGTGCAGTACGATAAATATATGCAATGAGACTATATTTAAAGATGTAATCAGCCTCAAAATCAGTGGATTTTGTTAACTCTCCCCGTGTGTTATTCAGCAGCGAAGTTTGCTAAAGCATCATAGGTATTATATTTGATGATAGTGGGATCGCCATATACAACAAATGCAAGAATATCTTGTCAGAGAAATTTGAAACTCGGCCTGCTTCAATGGGAATCCTGTTTCGCCATTGAATATGTGTTGTACGTGGACAGGAAAATGACGTCACTGTGTGACGTTTCAGTGACATAGCGACACACATGAATCTGAATGCTGAACAGCCTCAGCCATGGGATAACGTCATGGCTTGCGTCCAAGTTTCGGTAGAGTGGTAGAGCTTTCGTAGGTAGAATGCACCACACGTATATATGCTTGTTGACACCGCCATTGAAAGATAAACGGCATGCCATGCTGTTTATTTTTAAAGACCTATTCCTTACATTTTCTCGTGAATGATAGAAACAAGTGGAGTTTTTCTGGTCGAATGTGTTTTCTATTGTACCTGTCGTAACATATGACACTTTCACAGAGTTGGAGAGAAATCGATTCTAGCCTAGATTTGAGGCTGATTACATCTTTAACAACCTGCTAAGTCTGCAGGTTTGTCATTTCATTCAGGCATTGTCAGGTGTTGGGTTAAACAAGTTTTGCTCTATATGACAAACTGGAGAAAAATGGCATCTTATTTATACACGACATTTTCCTGTAAAATATCTGATTCTCACCAGTGCTAAATGGCCTTAGTCATGCTGATGGTACTCAACCAGACCCCAAATCACGAGCACCACTCTGTACATTTTATGCACCAGTTCACATTGCATCACTTTTCCATTTCTGGTGATCTATTTCCCCTGTATCACAAAATACCATTTATGAAGTGTTTCCCTTTTACTGTAGTGTGGATGGTGCCTTTTTTCATCAGAGAACCCAGAAGTGCCCCTTTTTGTCAATTCCCCTTTCTTGCATTGAGTGTAATTCAATACCATTTTCTAACTATAGTAGTCTTACAGCCATTACAATAGATCACGGGTCAAAAGGTGAGATGTCAGTTCGAAAGAATTGTTTCTTTGTTATGAATTGCCCCGGAAACTCATGAACATCTGCAAAAAATAGTGGTGAGTTCTTCGATCATTGTTTATCAAGAATTTGATTTAATATATTAAATCAAAGAGATTCTTTGTTCAAATTATCAAGAGGTCCTCATAAAACCACTTTAACCTATCAGTCCAGTACAGTATGTGAACGTGTTAACGCAGGTAAGTGAATCAAAATACAAATATTTTCCAATATTATCGATGGTTGTATAAATAGTAATGAACGCATTCACCCAAAGAAAATCTATTGTGCCTCAAGCAATCTTTGGCAATGATAAAATACCTGGAGTTCGAATTATCTTGTCATAAAGATTGAAAAACATATGAGAAATTATGCTTCATCCATTGGTTGAATTTATGATGCATTCTGGGTAACAAATTTTAGTCTAAATGTTTTGTGTAGTGTTACACATTTGTGTAGGGCCTAATAGACTGAGCTGCCGATAGCATTTCAAATTTTGACCCGTTATCCACCTTAAGTGTTTCGCTTTCATTTCCATAAAAGAGCATTACCCGATTATCTAACTGCATCGTCAACACGCTGTTCACGAGAGAAAACTTTTGATATGTTCAAGTCCTTGAAATGACAGGAGAAGAAGTGAGTCTCATTTCCTTTGTTTCATTGCTCTGTCTCACGAGGTCCACCAACATATCCACATCATCGCTGAATTTGTCAAAGTTGTTCTCAAACGTCAGATTGGGCAACAAAGGTTTCAGTAAATACATGACTTTCTTTCTCAATTGTGTTAAACAAGAGTGTGGATCATTACAAAGCGCCACCTTGATGTCCAGTAGATTGTAGTCAGCTTTATTTCTGACCATCCCATCTGAGGGACTCGAGTCGACACCGGAATCTTCACCTGCTATCACGATGAGAGATGGACTCGCACTACCTCCATCAATACTTTTAGCACAACCATCAGCACTGTCCCCAGCCGAAGAGTCAAATGCCCCTCTTCCGGAGAGATATTTCATGAACTCACTTTCCCAGGCTTTGGGTTCCTTCCCCGTGGATTCAGTTGAGGAAGGCGGAGCCTCGAGATAATCCGGTAATGTAACATCTGCCTCTTTGGTATTTCCAGGGGAGGATGGCCAGGCAAGTGTGGCAGCACTAGACGGTTCAGAGAACGGTATCAGGGATGGGGCAATGGGAGCGAGTTCGCCCTCATCATCGAATAATCCTGGCAGGGACACACTCTCTTCATCAATGCTGTCCAGTACAAGCCACTGATCTTTGCTATCGAAGGCGTGTTTTTCAGAAGAACATGAACTGACGCCAGAAAGTTCACTCTTGCCAAGATCGGACTTGTAACACTCCAACAACGGCATCACTTCCTCTGTTCCTATTGTACATGGGGGGTCAATTTCCATGTCTGGTTCGCTATTCAAGCAGCAGTTTAAGTTTGGCAGCATGGGGTCACTGTGCTCGACAGCTTCAGCCAGATCACAATCAACGGTCTGCTTTCCAAGCTGTGATGTTCTCACATCTTTATGTAAGACAAGATCGTTGGATTCCTCTTCATTGAGATATAACATGTTGTCTTCGCAACTGTCAGAATCATCACCAGTATTCACAGTATACTTTTCCTCATTTTGACTACTTGCTCCGGAATTTAATAATTTATCACCGAATCGATTTGAACTAGATTCTGACGTACTGGAGGGAATAGGGCAGGAGGGAGACACAGAACCACAGTCCACATTCATTCCATCATTTATCACTGTGTTAACTTGGTGAGAAGCACATGCGAGAGGCAGGTGGTTACTGGGACATCCAGCCTCCGAAGACTCACCGGTCTTGGAATCCTCTAAAGTTTCTATCACTGTCAATCTGGAAAAGGATTCAGTTTTGTATTCCAAAGTACCTTTAGATTTGCAATGTTCGCTTCGAGACCGGCTATCGCCACCGGTCTTGTCCTCCAACGTGTTAACCACACCGGTTATTTGGGCAACCAAGAGATCAACATTCTCTGTGTCCGGATTGATGAGCCAAGTGTGCTGTAATTTGGGAAATAACACCTGGCAGAGTTTATACACTTTATGCCGCAGAGCTATCAGCCGGGTACAATTTCGAACGTAATTCTGCTGTGCAAGGCTCAGTTCCTCAGGGATCATCCAGGCCGTATGTCTGGCCTGCATTCCATTCACAAGAGATTGCCGCCGCTTTCTTCTTTTTCTGCCCGACCCATGATCCATACAACATGTACACCCATGTGACAAAGATCTGGGCCTCTGTCTCCGTTCTCTGACTTTCAATGGCTGACTCGACTCGGCCACTGGCGAAGGTGATCCATCGACAGTCTTGTGTCTCCGCCGATATTTCTGGGGTGTCCATTCTTCGTCGTCAGGGGCCCCGGGCTCTCTCCTGTGTCTCACTGGAACAGCTCGATGGCTGGTTTTACTGTTTCCATATTTAGCATTCGATTTACCAGGCAACTGCTTTGGCTGTATCACTAATTCCTCATCTAAAGATGACAGACTTTCTGTGTAAAATTCGGTTTGATCTTCTCGATCTTGCTTCAATCCAGCTAAGTCTGTCATGAAGCCAAGGGAGTCATTTGCAGCAGCATCAGCCGGATGCACCGGCAATAATCGGGAAACATTTCTCTCGATCTCTGGTTCGTTTAAGTCAGCTTGAATGCCACAGTCGGACACAGCCCGTTTCTTTCTCTTTCCAGTGTTCCATGTGGAATCTGATGCACAGTCCGAGACTGATTTGGCTAGTTGTAAAGCAGCTGATTTGACTGCCTCATCTTTTTTGCGAGTTGGATTGTCTACCAAATTTGGAGTGAATCTTTTGGTGAACTCCGGCTCCAGCTCTGAAATATCACTGCTCACTTGTCCAGCCATGCTGCCACCAGCCCTCATAGAATGAGCTATTTCATCTTTTGCAGGATTAGTTTCTTCATCCAGTTCTGGCATCTCAAGGCTACCGTAGCTATTGATGCTACCTATTGAGTTCTTTTCTCCTGGTTCAGTCAAGTCAGGCATGCTCTCTGGTCGATCACAAGTGTTCAGCTCGGTTGACTGAAGAGCCTTTTCAAAGACTGAAAACACATTACGTCTAGAGGTCAGACCATTTTTCTGATGATTTCTGGCTGAACTTGAATGACCAGAATCCAGCTGGACATGATCCCCTACAGTTCTGAGTCCATTCTCATTGTGCTCGTTCTTTGGTATTGGTGATTCGGATTTCAAATCCTTGTTAAACTTGTGATGCTTTTCTTTGCGACATCCAAATGTATTCTTCAGCTTACTGAGAACCACAGATGCTGAAATTGGTGGAATGTTACTGTGCCAAATATCATTTGATTTCTCTGTTGTCTCCACGGCTTTCTCTTCAGTGGATACCCTCCGGAGACGAGGCATATTATCCTCATCTTCAGAATCTGACAAGTGCAATGAAATGTTTTGAACTTCCGCATTATCCCCAGCTTCTGACATGCAGGGAGAAATTAGTTCACTTTTTCTATCTGCGGCACGGAGCTGGAAACGACGGGGATCATTTTGTGATTCCTCTGATTGAACTTTTCCATTGTGCTGCTGCAGTTCTAACTTTTCTACCACAACCGAAACATCACAGAGCTTGGGCATCTGAGGATCGTATATAATCTTTCTATTTCTCTCTCTCAGTGCTGACCATCTCCGGAGTGTTTTCACTCGGTAATTATTATCCAGATACAACTTTCTTTCGACAGCTTTCGATACATGTGGTCGATGGTACTTTCTGAGAACGCGCTGGGCGAGGAAACTGGGACTGTTTTTCAGTGATGTTGAATGATGACACGATCTCGAGGATGCAAAGGTTGATCGACTAACAGTTCTGGACATGGAATTCATTGCTCCTGTCTCTATTTTCCCTACTTCAAGTCTATTGACTGATCTTCCACTCTGACTGAGACTCCCATGTAAAAGAGACCTGCCGACTTGTACATCTGCTAACTCGTCTTCTCCGCTCATTGCCGGACTTAAACTGTTGCCGTCAGAGGACATGCCGGAAGCATGCAGCATGTTCAAGTGCACACACAGGGAAAGTTTTCAGTTCATTTTGTTTCACTAATTTTGTCCTGCATAATGCAATGCCTGCATAATATTTAGACAGTTCATGTAGCTGTGAAAGTGAAAGTGAAGTGTTTCCTCCACGATGTGATGGACTAGTCGCAAAGATACACCTCACAATAGCAACTTGTGATTAAGCTTTCTCGAGTAGGACACCTTTGTGCAGCAACTTTAGTGGGTTTTTCTGTCTGTCAGGAGGAGATGGCCGCCTACAAAAACAAAGGAATAAACATTACTGAAATGTGTAAAATTTCATGAAACAACAACACAGATACATTGGGCCTTTTATATGTTGCAGATGATCTTGCCTTATACAATTTTGCGAATATTGTCAAGACAAAATATTTCTTTCAAAAGAATTATCGAGCACTATCTTTCAAAAAACAAAACAAAATCGGTAGCCATCTTTAGAACATTCGCACTTGACGCCATCTAAATTCAGGATTACACAAGTTGAACAACGGAATCCGTGCAGTTGACCAAGTGGCATAGAGATAAAAAATCCCATAAATTACCTTTTTCGGTATGTTCCTTTTATTATATGTGATACCGATATTTACAATATTACATTCAATTGCAGATAATGTGAAAGCCTTATGATAGTCATTTCCTACTTTCCATCCAACAATCCTGAAATTTACAATTAGTCTCTCATGCCACCCTAGATATATTTCCAACATGGCTACTGATTTCGTTTTTTGAAAGATCAATTATATTTTTTTTCTTTTGCCAATGAAAGGTAATGAAAGCTGCTGGGCTTAGCTTTGGACTTAGAGGAAACAATTGGCCACCCAGGCAAATACAATTATAGTAATACTAGTGATTACAGTATTGTAATTTGACTACAGTTAGGCTGGATAAAATGAATTTTCTGTTTTAATAGCATTATTTTTTTAATGGAATCTAGGTAGAGCGGGCGGGGTTTGTGGGGGAAGCACATGATACTAAAATCCCAAAACCTTAAGTTGGCTCGTTACGGGTGGATTTTTGTTATTCTATCAAGGGGTGATTTCCTGTCTTTGCTGATGAAAGTGGGTACTTGCAGCCAGCAATCATATATTTTGAAAATGGCAGGGATTCCGCTGGGTCTGTCAACAGACCCATTCCCCCCACTGAATAAAAAAAAATTCCCCCTTTTGGTCTGCTTGTTAAATGTTAAATGGTAGCTGTGTCTGAATCGCATTTTTATAGAATCAACCAAGTTCCTTCGTGAAAGCATCAGGTTTGAAAACATATAAACAAGATATTGAATCACCATCTTCTGAGAAAAGTTTTTTATTTTCATGGTTCACAGCTTTCAAATGCAGGTAAATGCTTTCCGATTGTCATGACGGTTTCTGTAGCTATCTGCAGCACTTCCCAGCTTCCCAATCCACGTGGCCCTTGTGCACAGGGAAGTACTTTTTTCTGCTTTTAGCCAATGCAGAACTGGAAAATAGCTCTGGAACATCAAGTTAACTGGGCCACCTATCTGCATATAGTCTATGGGCTTATGTAACATTTTCCAGATTTATCATTTTTCGGTAGATTCTTGGCACTCATGTCTAAACACATCTAGAAAGTCTTTGCTGATTAAGAAAGAATGGGTGCCAGTTTTTGCATTAACATTTTGGGACCTCCATTTTGAATTTCAAAATGGCCATCATCGAAAATCATTTTTAAACATAATTGCCAATTATTCATTCAAATGTCATCCAATATTTGTTTCATTTTATCTAAACTCTTATAAAGGGGCCAACCATTCATTGGAAACAAAATAAGAACACTATAAATACTCTAAATTAGCAAAACTAAGATGGTCACCAGATTTCAGGATTTGTTTACGTAGCCCCATATAGTCCGCATACTAGGGGTATAGGACCAATGTTTGTCCCACTGGGAAACGTACTTCTAGACATTTGCGGTATGGTTGTTTTGATTTGTTTTGTCTCGTCAAGACAAACATGATAGGAAGTGTCCCGGCACGAAACGGTGAAATTTTTGAAAAAGTTTGAGGTCTGTCTATAGCCCCATACAGACCCATATACTGGGGTATAAGCCCAATGTATGTATAAATCCATACTGGGTGGACGTGATGGAGTCTAGGTGAGTCCCTGGTGGTCCAATGGTGTCGTATGAGGTCTTATTTTGAAACTCTCATGCAGGAGCACTTGACTACACTAATAATTCGTACGTTGTCAATAACTGGCGCATGCGCAGCCCGGCCGTAGTATAGAAAGCAGGCATTTTTGGGGGTGTGTGTGGGTGTGTTTGGGTTAGAGATGGGCTATTCACGGTTCGAATGGGTCGCGTGAGGTATCCATGTGAAGCCTATGTAATGGAGCATCTGGTGGCGTGGATGTGGGGTAGAAATATGGTCATTCTGCGCATGCGCAGTCTGGCCGTAGTATAGAAAGCAGGCATTTTGGGGGGGTATGTGGGTGTTTTTGGGGTAGAGATGACCGCTATGGGTCCGAAATTATGGGTCGTGGAAGGTGTCAAAGTGAAGCTTGTGTGGGTTAGAGTCAGAATGGTGTGTTTTCAAATGCAAGTCGCGTCAATCTGCGCATGCGCAGTTGGTTGTAGTAAGTAAAGTGGCCATTTTGGGGCAGTGAATGAAGGTATTTGGTGTAGAGAGGGACCATCCTTGGTCCGAATGCGTCGTGTGAGGTGTCATTTTGTAGTTCTTGGGGTGTAGACCCCAATTTGAGGGATGTTCATGTCATCTGTGACGTCATTGGTGACGTCATCAGTACGAGTAGTAGCCAAAGTGGACATTTTGGGGCAGTGAAAGGAAGGTATTTGGTGTAGAGAGGGACCATCCTTGGTCCGAATGCGTTGTATGAGGTGTCATATTGTAGCAACGCCCGCTAACGCCAAGCTTAACGCTTCAACGCCCTGGTGAAATAGCTCAGAAATTCTGATTTTCTAGATATTCCATGTAATTGTCACTAATTCTTCGAAATGCACTGACGCCCGTCAACGCTTGTAGTTATGCCTTAACGCTCTAACATAACGCCTTGACGCCATGATATAGACCGGAGAGAGAACAAAAAAAACAAAAACAAGGATGACACATGAGAGAACAACAACAACAAGAAGTTTTTTCATATAGTTTATTTTCCCCAATGTTACATCATACCCACGCTGGGAGAGCCGCGTTGGGTATGTTTACAACTCAAAAAGACTTGCCCAATCAGAGGCCACCATTTGCATCTATCATATTCGTTCCTGTCCGTTAGATGTAGTCTTGTCCAATCAGAAGTCGCCATTTCAGCAAGTTCCATCTTCAGCCATGTTCGCTCTGAACCGTTTATTCTAATCATCGTCGGACAGGCCTGGATATTCTTCGGGCAGCATGTCCTGAAACAGTTGTTTGCGCATTCTGATCGCATTTTCCAGGGCCACGGTGGGTGGTAGCCCCATAGCCTCTTCCAAGTGACGCCTGGCCTTCATGATGGACCTGTGCGTGGGGTCGCCTTTCATTTCAAGCGGTAGTAAGGTATACTGTTCATAGATCGCCATGGCTGTTTTCCTGATGCGGGGGCGCATTTGGGTGTACGTCTGCTGTAAATTATCCTCTCCGGCGTCCTCGATCGCTTCAGCGTGAGTATTGATAGCTGCTGTCACAATACGATCCCAGAAGGTAGGTTCTGCCTCACTTTCCACGGACGTATGCTGACTATCTGAGGTCAAGCTCTCCGTATCACTAGATACACTCTCAGCAATCTCTGTTTCGGTATCAGTCGATACACTCTCAGCAGTCTCTGTATCAGCATCCCCCTCAACGGACTCCTCGGAGTCTTTAATCCCATGTATATTGTTCTGGTGTCGCATCATATCGTAATGTCTGGTGAACGTGCGTTCGCACTCAGAGCAAGTATAAGTCATGTTGACGGCTGAACGTCGACTGTGCGTGTTTTTGGAAATACGCTCGCTTTTATAGACAGTAACGCCCGTCAACGCTTATCTTAACGCTTCAACGCCCTGGTGAATTAGCTCAGAAGCTCTGATTTCCATGGAATTGACACCAATTCATCGAAATGCAGCGACGCCCGTCAAAGCCCGTCGTTGCGCCTTAACGCCCATCTCAACGCCCGTCAACGCCCAGCTTAACGCTTCAACGCCCTGGTGAACTAGCTCAGATGCTCTGATTTTCATGGAATTTATTTGGTTCACATTGGATATGCATTATTACATACTGTGATCAGAAAATATTTGTCATATACCAGTAGTCCGTGAGCTACTGGGGCTCACCTTGCACCCCCCCCCCCCCCACTACAGACCGAAACTATGTTTTTTATGTGCTTTAGGAGTAGTAGCGAAAGCTGGCGTTTTGGGGTGCGTGAGGGTGTACTTGAGCGATTGAGGAACCATTCTTGGTTCGAATGCGTCGGGTGAGGTGTCAAAGTGAAGCACTCGGTATGTAGACCACGGCTTGAGGGATCTCCACATGATCTGTGATGTCATTGGTGACATCAGTAGGAGTACTGAGGATGCGGAGGAAGGGATAGAGATGGACCATCCGTGATATAAATGGACCGTGTGGGGTGTCATCTTGTAACTCTCTGCATGTAGATGCAGAGGGACACCCCACACGGTCCATTTAGACCACGGATGGCCCGTCTCTACCCCAAAAACCTTCCTCCGCATCCTCAAAATGCCTACTTTGTCTACTACTCCTACTGATGACGTCACCAATGACATCACAGATCATGTGGAGATCCCTCAAGCCGTGGTCTACATAACGAGGGCTTCACTTTGACACCTCATCCGACGCATTCGAACCAAGAATGGTCCCTCAATCCCTCAAGCACACCCTCACGCACCCCAAAACGCCAGCTTTCGCTACTACTCCTACTTTTGTATGTATGGTCCCTGTGTGATGTCATACCCAACAAATAGTGATGTTATCTTGTAAATATTCGATGCAGCAATCAATGCTGAATAATATGTGGCCAACATTATAAAGATTGGATAATAATTATGGAAGATAAGACTATTCTTGTAACCCTACCCCCTATTGTCACAAAAATTGTACTTATTAACACAGGAATAATTTCGAAGTGATTAAAAGGGTAGCGAGTCCCAGTTTATCGACTGTTAACAAATTGTTTCTTATCTGACATGTCCTAAAGCACATAAAAAACATAGTTTCGGTCTGTAGTGGGGGGGTGCAAGGTGAGCCCTAGTAGCTCACGGGCTACAGTAAGAAGTTGCACATTCATACCAATATTTCTTGATAATAACGTCGAAAACAGGTTAATATCCATGCAAACGAGTTCAGATGAACACTTGTCTCAACTGTAATGCATTTCAAAACCCAAACTATTTGCGCACATTTCGATTACATGTTTAAAATAATGTTGAATAACAAAAAATCATACAGATCGGCTAAAAAAAGGCGGCCATTTTGAAATTCAAAATGGAGGCCCTAAATGTTAATGCAAAAACTGGCACCCATTTTTTTCTTAATCAGTGATGTTTCTAGGTGTGCTTAAACATTGGTGCCAAGAATCTACCCAAAATTTTGCTTTTTTTACATAAGCCCACAGACTATATTATTAGATCATCAGAGGGCATAATTTTGTTTGCCATGATATTTTTCAGCTCTCACTATCAAAATCTGTTTATGTGCTCTCCACCAGGGGTTTAGCCAGAATCAGGAAACAGGGCGCCTCACCCAGTTACTATCACAGGACAACTAGGCCGGGGTCCAGGGGCCGCCTAGGCCCGGAAGCTCCAGGGGTCTAGATGCTCTGAGATGCATTCTAGGGCAATTCTGGCCATGTAGAGAGCACATCTCTGAGCCTCTTTCTACATACTTTCAGATCATTTTATGCAGTATAAAAATGGAACAAAATCTAAATTTTGAAGGAAAGCTTTTGGTCACTCTTCTCAAAATTGCCAATGCAATGAAGAATAATATTGGAGACAGTGATCACTCTTTTATCACTCACGCAAAACAGAATCCAGTGATTTTTTAATTTTAAATTATACTTAACTTTAGGGTTAATAACTTAATTTGTTCAGTTTTCATTATTTTTTAGTTTGGTCTGTTAATTTGTTTTCAAACATGTACCTTCTATATCAATGTTTTTTCTTCATTTATTTTATTTTATATAGCCGTTAAATAAGTTATGTAAGAACTACAATGAAATAGGGCCTTGAAAAAGAAACGTCGTTGTTGTGTTTTGGTGAAAACAATAACCTGAATTTTTTTGCCTCGTCACTCTGTTATTCTGTGATTTTCATGCCTTATATGGGCGCTTGTAATTAGCAAATAAATTTTATTCTATTCTCCGAGGCCTTAGCCGACCTACTTGACGATACACTGTGCATTGTATTTATCGGCATCATTGAGGTGCAGGAAAAATGTTGGTCCACGCTTGCGATAACTTTATCAGCTATATTATTTTGCGTTTTTTTGCAACAGAGAACTGGTGACGGTGTTCGCCAGTTTCTCTTTCACTAAGGAGGCCACGGGTCACACATTGCATTTGCCGGTCAGCTGGCGGTTAGTTCATCGTCATCCCTCGAATCCTCGCGGTCAGAATCTGACGTACATGACTCTACGTTTTCCTTGCTTAAGAAATCTATCCATAATAGGCCTTGTTAGTTCGTTTTGACATCTTGCCGCTTTGAAATTCTCTCGCGGAGTAAAACCAATCTCCGCACAGATAGACTCATTTGTTTAGGGAATGATATCGTAGTACCCTTGTGCAGAGAGCTGAGAGACCACATTCTCAGTGGCTAATTATGCTGTAAACTGCATATGGTAGTGGGTTGGAAAATCGCGCGTGTCAGATGATTTGAGAAAACCTTTAGGAACGGGGTTGCCCTCGTTTTCAAGCTCATGCCTTCGATTTCTTTGACTCGATGGGATTTCCACGTGGTCGACGTCCAACAATCCATAACAACTACAACAGCCACGTTTGGGTTTGTTTTTTCACGGGTTTTTGTTTGATTATTTTGTCCTTGGAAAGCATACCGTCCCGGGGGATATGCATTAAACATTACAAATAAAGAATAGCCGTCCCATTTTTGAACTGGCCGTCTCAATGTCACACACCGAGGTTGGCCGTCTCAAAGACGGCGAGACGCATTGCTGGCTAAACCTATGCTCTCCACCACGTCTGCATATTGGCTCGGTTAGCGACCATCCAATCTCCGCGCAGATAGACTGATTTGTTTAGGGAATGATATCGTAGTACCCTTGTGCAGAGAGCTGAGAGACCACATTCTCAGTGGCTAATTATGCTGTAAACTGCATACGGTAGTGGGTTGGAAAATCCACGCGTGCGTGTCAGATGATTTGAGAAAACCTTTAGGAACGAGGTTGCCCTCGTTTTCAAGCTCATGCCTTCGATTTCTTCGACTCGATGGGATTTCCACGTGGTCGACGTCCAACAATCCATAACAACTACAACAGCCACGTTTGGGTTTGTTTTTCCACAGGTTTTTGTTTGATTATTTTGTCCTTGGAAAGCACACCGTCCCGGGGGATATGCATTAAACATTACAAATAAAGAATAGCCGTCCCATTTTTGAACTGGCCGTCTCAATGTCACACACCGAGGTTGGCCGTCTCAAAGACGGCGAGACGCATTGCTGGCTAAACCTATGCTCTCCACCACGTCTGCATATCGGCTCGGTTAGCGACCATCCTGGAAGATTTCTGCTTCCAAGTTCAAATTATCGTGGTAATACATACCTAGCAGAGAGTGTAAATAGACTTTCAACAGACGTTCCTGCTGTTAATCTTTATAATTAATCCATCTCTAGACGCTCACTTAGGCCCTCAATTTAAACGGCAACTATAACAATCTTCAGCAGCAGAGCCTCTCAGACTTGGTATCTTCGCTTCCTCATATGTTGCGGACCCGGATTATTTTTTCTGGCGGAATCCCTGAATGGGAAACCAGTTACTCTTTACTCTTTATTGTAGGCTTATATTCTAAAGGGTTGATGCATACAGAGAAACAATAAATTGGCAATGTATGGCGACCTAGGCTATATATTGATCAACGATTTGACAATCTCGACTTCGGAAACTATATGCATCGCCAGGTGAATGGTGTAAACTAGTTTACTGAACAAAAAAATCATAAATGGTTTGTAACTGGATTTAGTTTAATTAAATTTGAGTGTACATTTATTGAGAATTCTACTTCTTGTTTTGCTGTAAAGTAGCTTGACTTGGGTCTCGAAGAGTTGACCCCAAAAATGAGGGGGGAAAAAATTGGGGCGGGCAAATATTCGGGGCGGACGGTGATGCTAAACAGGAATTTTTGTTTAACCAGCCTTATATTGAACTACCTGCAGTAATACTTCAGGTTACTTCATGGTTGTGTGTAGATTACGACAGTTAAGAATCTAGGTAAACCAAGATGGTAAATCAGGGAAATACCATCTAGACATAAACACTATGAAAAATTTGTGCAAAATATTCTCTGAGATAACATAATAGGCCAATCACGACAATTTCTACCTTTTCACTTTGGCAATGATTGATGTTTAGTTCCCATATATTAACATCTTCGGATGGCACAATCTTTTTATATTTTCTAGAGCCTAAAAAAGTCAAAAAAAATTGGCGGGAGTAAACCCTTTGATGTTCATGCACTGTCTGTATATGATGCCATATTTGGATACTGTTTCACGATAATGTTTACTTAATGTTTACCATGCCTAATTATTGTGGGCTTGATTTTGAAATTGTTTCACCATGCTAGCCACCTGATTGGCTAACAAATGTACTAGTTTGAAATTTGCACGGGATTTATATAGCGCTGAAGTCAGATATAACATTCCGTGATATTATATCTGAGTTTATGAGATTGGACAGTTAAGTACAGTAACTAAACTAAAAGTGACTAACTACAGAGAGTCCTGTTAACTGCAGTTTGATTTTAGGCTGCAGTAGTTTTGGAGCTAATAAAGTAGTTTACAGTGAGTGCAGTTTGGATGATGCATGAATGCTATCTGTAGTATGTACTGCAGTATGTGCCCAGACGGATTTTCCTGTGAATAATCAAAGGATGAGAGTTGCTGGGTGAAACTCACTGTTAATTATTTTTACAACTAAAGTTCACCAGTAATGTTTTTCACTGGGAGTTGGGTCGAACCACCCCCCAAACCTTCCTATGGGCCTATGCCTGTCAATTTGTGGGAATGACACATAAATGTAAGAGAAGTCCATGATACAGCACCCCTAGAGAAAATTGTGATTCAAAGAATCCCACTGGAATTCAGTTGATCTCACTGGAATTTCTCAGTCATTTCTGTGGAAATCCATTGAAATGATTGGTTCTTTGATCCGGCAGCTAGAAGATATTGCCGGTTAAACAGGCAGACCCTACATTCAATAGAAATCAGTATAAGCCACATCATAATCCAGACGAGAGACTGGAGGGTGTGTTTTTTCATGAGAACCACCAATTCTGCCATCTTGGGACGCTTCCTCGCGATAAAATTATTCCAACAACATTTATTGAGCAAATTTCTAGAACTGTTGAACCAGAACTCACAGAGAATAACCCGACGTTGCTGGCTCTCGTGAAAAAATGCATGTGCGTGAACCTTCCCTTCAGCACGTTCAGTCTCGTGACTGGCATGAATCTGCAGTAATTTGCAGTACTTCTGGGATTACGATGTGGCTATAAAATATCTTGTAGGGGCTGCATGTCCGACTACATCATGACATGTCATGATGTGCATTTTATTTGCAGCCAGCCCAGTTTTCTTGGTTCCACTTGATCTGATCAAAACTATCACCAGTACTGGGTACTAACACTGCTTGCTTCCCTAGATTCTAATGAAGAGTTGAGATCATAACAGGCGATGTTATGATGTTGCAAATTATGACGAAATGATTCATCGAAAAAATTTCCCGTTGCATGCAGCAGCAGTGCCAGCAGCAGCGCATGGAGGAAGCTGAACTGTGTAAACAATTTACCATGTTACAAACCCAAGAATATTTGGCACAATCGAAGAAATAAGCTTACAATTACCTCAAGGAGTTGTATGAAACATTCTCATACTTCACCGGCATGTTATTTTGGATGACAAATCTGACAAATGCTGAAAACAAACAGGTGACGACCGACATTCGTTGTCACTTCTGAGCATTGGCGCCAACACGCCCTCTGGTGGACATAATTTAGTGCTTACTTCCGGGTTTCCACGCATGTGCTCCCAAGACTTCCGCCGTTCACTGTGAACGGTTTTCGGTCTTTTGACACTGGCAAAGATAATGGCTTTGCCGGCGTACGATTTAAAAGACCCGAAACAAGCGGAGGAGTATCTCGAAAACGTTAGCACAGAATATCGTTTTCAATGTTACCACGAAAAGAGTCCCGAAGGTACGCACAACAATTATTGGGGACAATGATCAAAGGGAAATAACTCCCATCACTATATAGGCTTATAAAATGTAGAGCCAGATACCCATTCCCGCCCTGGTGGTATCAGCCCGAGACCAGAGGGCCGATATGGGGGTCGATGGCTGATGCCATGGATGGTATGGAAATGGCTATATCATTATCTATTTATCATTTATTTATAGATGGATAATAACATTGTTCTGAAGTTGACAAAACCAATAGGCCCCAGTTTCACAGGGGCTTGTTGTTGATCGGTTATTGATTATGATATTAATATTTATATATACTCTCCTCCTACTCTATTAACACAAGGGGACCCAGTGGAAATCACGGTTTTCCCCACCAAAGCCCTCCTGACCACAGGGCTAAGTAGCACTGTTTTGCCAGAGATTTTTTTGAAAATTTAATTTTTTTAAATTTTAAAATTTTAATGTTTTTAAATTTAAATTTTTTTTTTGAACATCTTGGAAACATTAAATTATTATATAGCTTACTATAATACTCATACATGGTCATATTTTAAAGCGCGAGCCCGTGTTTGCCAAGCATGGAAAATTACACTATATAGTATATACCCTATACATAGACCAGGTTAATAACATGGCCTCGAAAATGAATACAGGTCACTTCGTCCACAAACCAACTCGTCCCCAACTTCAGTCAAGTCGTCCCCAACTTTGAGTCGACTCGTCCCCAAATAAAAATCAAATTTTATCAGTGAATATGGTCAAATATTCCCATGTTCAGAAAATGACACTAAGGTAAAATTATATTGAATATATGTTTTATTTCGATGGCAAAGTCTTTTGATAAAAATGTACAGAAAAATAGCACTTATAAAGAGCACAACTGGGATACACGTGTATATGATCCGTATGTTTATAATTAGCTAGCCCCTTTCCCACACTTTCGTATTAATTACATGTTTGCAAAAATATAGAGTTCGCAAAGAAGAAAATGTAAGTAGTCCGTGTGAATTCGCTAGCTGGTTGGGTCGTTCAATTCACCAACGCCTCGACGAAGCTGCGATGCAGTCCTGGATCCCTCCCTGTACTCCTCCCACAACTTGAAAATTTGCGTACTGTATCTTGTGTTGGTCAAAGTTCAGAATGACATTACTTGATTGAAATTGTAGTTTAAGGGTCGCTTCCCATGCGGTTTTCGCGGCCCATCAACTCAATTTTTTATATAAATTTCACGGTACATTTCTTCGTTAAAGGTGAACTGAAAAGCTTTCCAATGTTCTGTTAAAATGTCATAAAACAATAACTTCTATAGTTGTTACAATTGTGTGTGGTAATAGTTCTGTGGGTTATTGTTTTATTTTGGGTATATAAGAAATCAAAACTTATACCGAGAGCCAGAACTTTTAAAAACGTCATCGCTTGCCTCCCGTTGTTTTTGGAACGTCATGACGTTATAGTAGTCCTCGTTCATTCATCCGACGTAGCATGACGTCACATTTGAATAAAACTTGAATGAAGGGGACCACTATAACGTCATAACGTTCTACAAACCAAGAGAGACAAGCGATGCAAGTTTTCAAGACGGATTTATAACAGGATAACTTAAATATTGTTATTAGTACAATTTTGCAAACTATATTTGCCCCAAAAACGTATAAAAGTTATGTCACATAAGACAAGATGTATATAAGCAACAATTTAGATAAAATTAAAAGCTTTGCAGTTCACCTTTAATTCAAGATCTTTTGCAGCGCTAGATATTAAAATAAAACATATAAAACATAACTGACATTGTAATTTGATTGATTGAAATTGTAGTTTAAGGGCCGCTTCCCATACGGATTTCGCGGCCCATCAACTCAATGCTTTATTTAAATTTCACGGTACATTTCTTTGTTAATTTGAGATCTTTTGCAACGCTAGATATTAAAGTAAATAATTAAATAATGAATAACAATAACAATGAGGAAATATAAATACTAGTAGAGAAGAGTCGCTATGTACAAGTCGTTAAGTCTGTTATTGGTTTTTATACTGGAAAATATTTGTTATAATCGCGTGGATGATTCCTTTGTCTCGGTACCCCATAGTACGCACAAAGCCGTCCAGAAAAAACTGGGAGAACCAGGGCGTTTTCAGGATTCTTCGAGACGGCTTCCCTAACGACGCCCTTGGGAACAGGGTGGATCCTTCCAGAAATCTGTGCCTGTAACAATTGCTTGGAGTGTGTAGTGGGGTACAGAACGGCAGGTCTACGTCCTATATTACGTGAAAGTCAAAGGATCATATTCTGTGTTGGGGCGTCAGTTCGGTAACATCTAAGGGGTAGCGTGTCTGGTGTGGTCTAGGGTCGAGTATTCTGATTCTGGGTGTTCTTGCTATGCGGCGTTGTCACTCAAGGCGCTGTTGGTATTCTTGTAATCGTCATCCGTCTTCTGTTTCAGGTCTTGTCCAACTCGTCTGTGGTTAACTGACATTACTTTGGAAACTAGATTTTATACCCTAATATTTCAAAACTTGCTCCTTAACTCCAACTGTTAGTTTACTCATCGATTGTTCAACGAAGTGTCAGCGACTACTCAGTAAAACAATGGACAGTCAATCAACTTAATCCGGTATCTTATGCTGCCCATTGAAATGTATCCTTCGAAGCTTACCTTTGATGGTGTTGATGAGTTGGTGGATTATAAGATTAAGTCAACCTTTTTGCAGGACCAGACAAGTATAACAGAAAGAGATTGTGAAGAAAAAGCAAAAAATAAATTGCAAGTAATAAAATTATTATCTTTGCTATTTATTTATTCTAAAATGTAGCGCCTGTAAAGACTAAGAAATGTACCGTGAAATTTAAATTGCTGAGCTATTGAGCATTGAGCTATAATTTCAATCAATATTCAATAATAGGACATAGCATGTACATGTATGTAAAGTTCATAAAGAAATGTTAAATTTGTCAGTAAAATTCGATTTTTATTTGGGGGCGAGTTGACTCAAAGTTGGGGATGTGTTGACTCAAAGTTGGGGACGACTTGACTGAAGTTGGGGACGAGTTGGTTGGGGACGAGTTGGTTTGTGGACGAAGTGACCTGATCCCCTCGAAAATGACGCTGAGAGAAAAAAACACCTTCTTTTAGATCGGTCTAGCGATCAAACCAGTGCACGAAATGTGCCAAAGTTGTATGCCATTGAACGAGGACATCCTATAGCTTATGTCGACGTGTCATTATCCCAACAACTGTTACTAATTATCACTGTACACCCAGATGAAGTCCAATGTTACGCTGAATTTTCTTTAGTCGGACAAGATCGTGGCCAGAAATTGTCAGTGTAAACCGCACTGAACAGGCAGTTTTGGCCAGTCATCTCTTCAATCACCGCATAAATTGGTCTGCTTTTTCAAGCAGGGTGTCAATACATAACATACCTGTGCTGACATTACTCCATGACATCGCCCTATGGTAAATCCATGCGTTTTTTTCTTGTATACTCCTTTTCGCGGTTACAAATTTACAACAACGACCCCATGTTAAACGCACTGCATTCTGGGATCGGAGAGGTGATACTTTCACTTCATGTGCCTCTAGAATACAAGAAAAAACGCATGGATTTACCATAGGGCGATGTCATGGAGTAATGTCAGCACAGGTACGTTATGTATTGACGCCCTGCTTAAAAAAACCAGACCAATTTATGCGGTGATTGAAGAGTTGACTGGCCAAAACTGCCTGTTTAGTGAGGTTTACACTGACAATTTCTGGCCACGATCTTGTTCGACTAAAGAAAATTTAGCGTAACATCGGACTTCATCTGGGTGTACAGTGATAATTAGTAACAGTTGTTGGGATAATGACACGTCGACATAAGCTATAGGATGTCCTCGTTCAATGGCATACAACTTTGGCACATTTCGTGTGCTGGTTCGATCGCTAGACCGATCTAAAAGAAGGTTTTTTTTTCTTTCAGCGTCATTTAGGAGGCCATGTTATTAACCTGGTCTATGTATAGGGTATATACTATATAGTGTAATTTTCCATGCTTGGCAAACACGGGCTCGCGCTTTAAAATATGACCATGTATGAGTATTATAGTACGGCAGATTCCACGATAACCTAGTCCACTAACACACATTTCCGTCAATCATTGACGGAACATGACATTTGCAACACCTATAAATTCAAAAATATCGTTAACAAACAATGTGCCCTGTATCTTACTATCTTAAACATGTCAATGAATTGCATAAGATGAAAATAAACAGGAACCCCTATGAATTCCATGTACAGTTTTCAATTTAGCGGGACAAAACAAAAATGACATCTGCAACATTTTTGTTACCTATGTCATTTTTCCGTCAAAATCTATTTTGTATATTTACAAGAAATTTCTTGTAAGACAAGCACCTGCATATGCTCAGTGGAATTAGGCCAATTGTATTGATGTATCTGTACCCTTGTCAGTGTATGACATCACCCATGCTGTAATACAGGGTCTTTTCAAAATTTTGCTAATGTCATTTCCGTCACGCGAGTTGGACGGAAATGACAATAGCAACGTTTTTCAAATGCTCATAGCATCCATGTATTGGTATTTAACACACTGGCAATGGTACATATATCTTAATAAGGTTAAGCTAGTATCACTGTAAATCTTTTTTTGAATAATTTAGTTGACATTTGATTTGTGGTGATTATTGTAAAAAAAGTATGACGGAAATATGACATTAGAACAAGTGACATTAGCAACATTTACATTTCTGTCTCTCTATTATACTGCAGACAAGAAATATACCGGGTAAGACTGTCTCTCTACAGGGTAAAATGGTTACACAACATTGGTGGGTTTAGCAAACATGTACATGACAAGGAGTTAGTTTTTATACGCCCGTCAAATTTGACGGGACGTATTATGGTATGGCGTCGTCCGTCCGTCCGTCCGTCCGTCCGTCCGCCCGTCCGTCCGTCCGTTAACTTTTTCTCGTCAACGCAACTCGTCCTAGAGTTTTCAGTGGATTCTTCTGAAATTTGGTACACCTGATCGGTACCATGTGTAGATGTGCACGAAGTTTTTCGGCCCGATTCGACATTTTCTTGAGTTACTCCCCTTGATTTTGGTCTGAAATCCTTGTATTTGGCACCTACTGTCTTCGTCAACGCAACTCATCCCAGAGTTTTCAATGGATTCTTCTGAAATTTGGTACACATGATCGGTACCATGTGTAGATGTGCACGAACTTTTTTCGGCCCGATTCGACATTTTCTTGAGTTACTCCCCTTGATTTTGGTCTGAAATCCTTGTATTTGGCACCTACTGTCTTCGTCAACGCAACTCGTCCCAGAGTTTTCAATGGATTCTTCTGAAATTTGGTACACATGATCGGTACCATGTGTAAATGTGCACGAACTTTTTTCAGCCCGATTCGACGTTTTCTTGAGTTACTCCCCTTGATTTTGGTCTGAAATCCTTGTATTTGGAACCTACTGTCTTCGTCAACGCAACTCGTCCCAGAGTTTTCAATGGATTCTTCTGAAATTTGGTACACATGATCAGTATCATGTGTAGATGCGCATAAACTTTTTTCGAACCAATTCAACGCTTTCTTGAGTTATCCGCCCTTGATTTTAGTCTGGAATACTTTTATTTGGCACCTACAGTCCTCGTCAACGAATCTCGTCTTTGGGGTTTCATTGCATTCTTTTGAAATTAAGTGCACATGATTGGTGCCGAGTGCACATGTGCAGAAACTTTTTTCGAGTTGATTCAACAGTTTCTTGAGTTACTCCCCTTGATTTTGGTGTGAAATCTTTTATTTGCCACACACTGTCCTCGTGAATGCAACTCGTCTCACTACTTTTCGATGGATTCTTTTGAAATTTAGTACATATGGTCGGTACCATGTGTAGATGTGCACAAACTGTTTTTGAGCTGATTCGACGTTTTCTTCAGTTACTCCCCTTGATTTTAGTCTGAAATCCTTGTATTTGGCACCTACTGTCATTTCGGCCCAATTCATCAGGCTGATGAGCTTACTTTTGCAGCTTATGGGGGCTTTAAGTCCTATATCTTAGATAGCACCAGTCCAGCATTTAACATGGCCGATATAGAGTTAGCCCTTCAAATGGGCTCTGCGGGTTTTGGAAAGTACAACTTAATCGCGCAACCAAATTTAGCTCTGCTTCAGGGTTACATGTACATATATTAACACAAAATAGAGGGTCTTCCAGAACTGGAATTGTGAAACCTGCAGGAGAACAGGGTTACCATTCATCATAACAGCACAGTCTTGTATATTGTCACAAAAAGTTTACACAAAATTGTCACAAAAGACTACATACCTCATCAAATTTCTATATGTAGCAAGATCCATGGGAAATGCACAAAAGTGTACTAAATCAAGGGCAGATAACCGATATCAGGCCTGCGTTTGAGGGCAGAAATCCATATAATATGGGATGCTGCCATTCCATAGTATCAATGGGGCTAAATGTTCAGTATCTAATTATAAGTAAATATATGTGATAAGACAAAAGAATACTCCTACAACATACATGTACGTCTTGCCGATCGTCGAAAAAATAGCAAAAACCGCCAGGTTTCCTTCCCAGAGTGCCACGTGAACCATGAGTAAAGTTATGCCTCTCACATCCTTCAAGTATATAGGCAAAGACACAATGACCGATTGAAAGTTGCGGAGAAATATATTTGAAAGAATTATTTGAATCGCGATTTTTTTTCACGGTTTTTGCTCTCTAGAACTTCAGGTCCCTGTTAGCTTCTGGCACTTTTTATACATGAACTTAAGACAATGATTTTCGTGAGGCCCATATTGAAGGCATTGCTGTATCAGGGTCTTGCTCCTGGAAAAGGGGGAATAACTCTTCGTTTTTACCATTTTTCAGGCGACCGGCAAGTCGTGTATGGGCGAAAATGGCAGGAAGAGTAGACTGAAACTATTGACACTAGTCTAGTATGTGTGCAGTGGAAGATAAAACAATATAGGAAACAAATTAATTTTGAAAATGGCAGAGATTAAAGCAGCTCCACGTCATGTCATACGGAAACTTGATGAGGTAGTGGTCAATCGGATAGCAGCAGGAGAAGTAATTCAACGACCAGCAAATGCTCTCAAGGAAATGATTGAAAACAGCCTCGATGCCAAGAGTTCGAGTATACAGGTGACAGTGAAGCAGGGAGGTCTGAAGTTGTTACAGATACAGGATAATGGCTCAGGGATCAGGAAAGAAGATATGGAGATCGTGTGTGAGAGGTTTACGACCAGTAAACTAGAAAAGTTTGAGGACCTTAACTCTATAGCCACATACGGATTCCGTGGTGAGGCGCTGGCGAGCATCAGCCATGTGGCCCATGTCGGTATTACCACCAAAACGGCAGACTCCAAATGTGCTTACAGAGGGAAATACCTAGACAGTAAACTAAAAGAACCCGTGAAGCCCTGCGCTGGAAATGTTGGCACACAAATCACTGCAGAAGATCTGTTTTATAATATAACCACCAGGAGAAAGGCCTTGAAAAGTCCGGCTGAGGAACATTCTAAGATAGCCGAGGTTGTCAGCAGATATGCGGTCCATAATGCAAAAGTCGGCTTCACACTTAAGAAGCATGGAGAAAGTATTGCTGATGTGCGTACTCCCCCCAACTCGACCACAGTGGACAACATACGGACAATCTTTGGACCATCTGTGGCACGGGAACTGCTGGAAGTTAGTGAGAACGATGATAAACTGATGTTCCATTTCTCTGGTTATGTGTCGAATGCGAATTACTCGACCAAAAAGTCCATCTTCCTGCTCTTCATTAATCATAGATTGGTTGACTCGACAGCGCTGAGAAAGGCCCTCGATACAGTCTACCAGGCGTATCTCCCGAAAAACACACATCCCTTCGTTTACCTGAGTTTGGAAATTTCCCCCCAAAACGTTGACGTGAATGTTCATCCCACAAAGCACGAGGTTCATTTCCTGCATGAGGATGCCATAATTGAGAATATACAGAGAGCTGTGGAGAGCAGATTGCTGGGATGCAACTCCTCTAGAACATACTTCACTCAGACTTTACTCCCTGGAGCCAATGTAGTGCTGGGAGAGGAAACTGATCCCCAGCCCTCCACATCTACATCTAATCATGGAGCCGGAGATACAGCCTCCGATAAGGTGTACGCTCATCATATGGTGCGGACAGATAGCCGGGAACAAAAGCTAGATGCTTTCTTCGCGAAACCAGCTGGCTCGTCTACTACCATTACAGTAGTACCAGTTCAGGATGATGACACAATGGAGGTGGATAGGATTGATTTAACTGAGGATATTACAAGTACGAATGTCGGGAAGTCGACACCAAGCTCGGACTCTCTCACTGGAGGGAAGTTGACAAAGGGGACGTTGCAGGTTATACACCGGGAGATCCGTCTAACCAGTATCCTTGCGTTGATAGAGGACATTGAGCAGAATGTCCACAAAGGTGTGCGTGAATTACTTCAGAACCACACATTCGTGGGATGCGTCAATGAAGAGCTGGCACTGATCCAACACCAGACCAAACTGCATCTTGTCAATACTACCAGCCTCACAAAAGAGCTGTTCCATCAGATAATGATATTTGATTTTGGCAATCTGGGGATCATCCGTCTGTCGGAATCTGCCCCCGTGTATGAACTGGCCATGTTAGCATTGGACAGCGAGGAGAGTGGATGGACCGAGACAGATGGACCGAAACAAGAACTGGCTCAGTACATCCTCGACTTCCTCCGATCCAAGGCTGAAATGCTCAAAGACTACTTCTCCATAGAAATCGACCCGGCCGGGAACCTGTGTACGTTACCTCTACTTCTGGACAACTACATCCCAAACCTGGAAGGTCTGCCTATGTATGTGCTGAGACTGGCTACAGAGGTTGACTGGGATTCGGAGAAAGAGTGCTTCCAATCCTTTGCCCGGGAGACCAGTGAATTCTACTGTGTCAAGAAAAGTATCTTTCGGACATCCGACAATGAGGAAAATGCGACTGATGGTGACATGCAGACTGAGCCGGGTTGGAAATGGACAGTGGAGCATGTGATCTATCCGGCCTTAAGATCCATTCTCATTCCTCCAAAGGTCTTCGCTGAAGATGCATCAATCCTGCAAATAGCAAACTTACATGATCTCTACAAAGTGTTCGAAAGATGTTGACCAGATTCAAGGGGCGAGACTGTTGACTTAATGACTTAATAAAGCTTTGTATACTGGATCTCCAGTTCTACATTAGAACCCCAAGGACCATGACATTTTTTACATTGTGTTTTTCTACCAGCTCCAAGTTACAATAAACTTTTTTTCGTTTTGGGGAGCTCTCATTTTCCTCTCCAGTCCATTAGTGCTATTGCTAGTGTGAGCCACCTGTCATGCTATCGTAAACTTGCTGCTCCCTGGAAATTGTCATTTCTTGCCACCACCCTGTCTAGATATAGAACATATCATCTGGCAAAATCCGGTCCTGTTATACACTTAGGTTTCAGAATGGAGATTCTCTATATTTGTGGGAACATTCTCAGCAAAATTTCATTGAATATACATGTACTCAAGCCTGCAATCGGAAAATTAGAAGGAGGAGCAAATTTTCCGCAACATTTTTTGCTCAAATTTGTGTTTCCACCTGCACAAGGGCTAAATGTGCTCAAAATTAGCGAGTAAACAGAATTTCATCAACATCCCTTTGTAACTGAACTGTAAATTTTACTTGAATTACGATTGTTCTTTGATAGTCTCAGAAAATAGCCCTGTTGGTTTTCAGCAGTAGGGAGTGAAACAACCTTGAGTGTGACATTAAGCCAAATCTCCCTCCAAACTGTTCCGTAATTTATATGATCTCCCTGAGCGCTCTGCTGCACAATTGTAGTGGCGCTATATACATAGTTGGCTGATAGGTGAAATTCCCTGCTCGTCGACGACTGGTTTTGCATTTAACTGATTGGTTTTCCCGCCATAAGTAGGCCTATTCAAAAGTAAAATATAACAAAAAAATCAAAAATGTGGACGAGATGACAGACAGAGACAGGCGGTAAATGAACAACTGATCATTCATTTTTGGGCCTACAATCAGTCAGAGGACCAACTTACCTGTGGAACTTCAAAATTATACAGATGATTATTTCAAAATCTTCACTGTTCATAAAAATAGTGTTATTTTGACCAATAGTGAAGTCTGTCTGTAATGCCCAAGTGTTAATTCATTAAAACGGCTCATACTCTGTGTAACAACCTTCATGCCTTTGAGCGATAGTGATACATTCATAAAACTGTAATCTAGATAAAGCTTTGCAACCCAGATTTTCCCCTCGGTTATGTATATTTTTCCTGGAAAGCCAAGACATTAAGTTCGATTAAGGAGGTATTAAGGCATTAAGGCACACTTGTTTTGAAGAGCTGCTCTCGTTTTTGTTTACTATGCAAATTGACATTATATAAGATTAATTATTATAAGGTACATGTATATACTGATGGAATGTTGATGTGACATTGTGACCAAGTCCGATCTTCTGAGGGTAACCATCTCATGTTAGCGTTACCCTATTTCTTCTAAATTTTTTAACAGCATTTTTAGACCTTTTTGTTGTTGTTTTTTTTTAGAAAAAAGTATCTGTATGTCAACTGAGGCTAAAAACTGTGGCATGGATATGTTATTTATCCCAAGAACTGAAAATATAGCTGGTGAAATTTGTAGAATGTTACATGTAGCAGAATTTTTCTCCACAGATACCTGAATTTGAGTTTTGCCATCTGAATAATAAGAAGAAATTCCTATGGGGTAGATCATGTTTTCTTTCCCCCTGGTCAATTTTGTGACATTTCCTTTCACAAACTTGTTTTGGTCAAATGGGCACCACAACTTTTAACTTCCCACAGTTATTGTTTTTTTATGTAGTTCATAACTTGATGCATGACTGATAATGGAAAATATTTTAAAATGTGTTCTTGAATTCTCCAAAAGTATTTTGGGTTGATTGATATTCATACTTGACAATCTGAAAGACCATCTAAATTTCCTGTGAAGGTGAAAATGCAAAGGAACTGAACAGTATTGAATACAATTGGGTTGAATGTTCTACAAAATACCCCCTGCACACTTCACATAAAAATATACAGTGAAGCTGTATGAATAACTAGTTGATATTTTTTTTCTACGAAAAATATAAATAACCAGTTGATATTTTTTTTTACGAAAAATGACATCAAATATGGATTTTTTAATGCAATAAAACAGATGTGGCGAAAAACGTATTGAAGCCGTAACCTCTGAGCCTTGATGTCAGAGTCTGATTACGATAATGTTGCATAATATTGACTAGTTGATTGTGTCAGATGTCCTATTGTGACGCCCATTGTTCAACAATTGGGTATGATGATATCATGATGATGTCAACAAAGGTATTAAGTGACATAGTTGACGTTACAATGGAAATTATGTCGCCTAGAATATTTGGTATGACTGCTGGCTACGAACGATCGTAGAATATTTGCTACGACTGCTGGCTACGAACGATCGTAATCAGACTCCGATGTGATGGATCAACAGGTCACGACCTTTGCCATTTCCAAACAGGCATTGAAATGCAGGGTTTCAAGTTTATTTTCTGCAAACTTCGACCATTGCCCAAAAAAGTAAACCGCTATTAAATGGCAAATATAAACCCGTAGACCATTTGGTAGAGCCTTCAATAATTTTGTGTTGAAATAATGCGCTTTCACATACACAAAATATTTCCCGCATTGGTCAATTGTAAGTCAATTAAATAAATAAAAAAATAAGCAGCCAAAACACTTTATGGAGTCGAGTTATGTGATTACATCCCCTTCATTATACCATGATATGCTGCAATCTGTGACATCATCTATGTACACTTGTTTCTATTCATTTATTATGCATACCATCTGGTATCTAAATGTCAGCGGGATAAATTTGACCCAACGACAAACTTTTGTGCAGGATGATGCCATGAGATAATGCCATGCACATTGGTTCTGGATACTGAGCCTAGACTGATGAAAAAAATTGACGGGGGACGTGGACGTCTATGGATGACTTTTTATACACCCGCCCAAAAGGCGGATGTATTATGTGATGGCGGGTTCCGTCTGTCTGTCCGTCCCTCATGTCCGGTCTATATCTGGGACAGTTTTCGCGTACCAAAATTGAGGTCAGAGTTCAAAGGTCACTGGCCTAAAAAACAAGAAATCACTGAATCACTGTGGTTTTAATAGAGGAAAAAGAAGTGTCGCATACCAAAAATTAGGTCAAGGTCTTAGGTCACTGTGACCCCAAAATCATGAAATTGTTAAAAATTACGATTTTTTTTTGTCCGTTTGATATGTTACGGGGAGACTGTGTTATGAACCCCAAAATCATGAAATCTTTAGAAATTACTTTTTTGTGTATCAGTGGATACATAGGGGGACATGTGTTATGTACCAAAATGTAGCTCGAGGTCACTGTGACCTCAAAATCATGACATCAATAAAACTTACGTTTTTTTTGTCCATTGATACATTAAGTGGAGACTGTCATGTGCCAAAATTTAGGTCAAGGTCAAAGGTCAAGGTCACTGTGACCCCAAAATCAGGAAATCAATAAAATTACAAGCGTCTAGTCCGTCATTCATAATCCAGCCGTCGTCCATTAGAGAATATCCGCGTCCATAATCCGAAGACCTATTCCATTTTCCATATAACAGTATTAGCACCAAATTCAAAAAGACAATCATAGTATACATAAACATAGGCTTGTTTCCTGCAAGAGAGAAGCGGTCAACAGTTTTCAATGATGCCGGCAAGACATCATGATGTCACATTTCATATGCATGTCGAGGACTAGGTCATGTTGGTGAGTTCTGTCTATCCATCCATTAACATTTGTTGTCTGTGTGATATCTCTAGTTTCAAGGTATGGATTGGTATCAAACTTAAGGTATACCTTACTTGCATGGAAAAGAGGAACCCTATTCATTTTGAGGTCATTAAATCAGTCAAGGTCACAGTCTCTCAAAAACTGAATCCCGTTCAGTTGGCTATACTTGTTAAATAGAACTATTCCGAGTTTCCTCTGCTACATGTATATGGCATTTGTCCTGTGGAGTTGTCTCCCCTGTTTGATACATGTAAGAAACCGCTACATTCCGTTAAACTGTTGTGAAACAAAAATCATGCATTTACTAATTTAACTGGGAGAGGGGTCTTTTGTAAACTTTATATCTGTTTATTAACTCGAGAACAAAGTTTTACTTCATCACTTTCTTCACATTTCTTCCTTCGTGAAAATTTTTCTCACCTGAAAGGAATCTATTTGAAGGAAAAGTAATATGTTTGACTATTGTCGATTTTAGTATGGGATTTGTGAACTCTCGGCTCTTAAACCCATTTTCGTTTAGCATTCAATATAAGATGTGATAAATGTCACATTCTCTTAAGCACAAAATCATAGACTTTTCTCTGGATTGCTAGCTACATGTACCAATTGGGACCAAGGCCATTTAAACAAACTTGAAATTTTGACCAGTGTCTTCCAGATGTACGGGCATATATTGAAGCCCCTTGGGCTCTTGCTGATTGATGATATCCCAAAGATTAAGAGTATGATTTTGAAAATGAAGATATCTCCGTTGAATCATTCATCCCATAGTGGCCATGTTACTTTTTATGCAGAAAACTGCATTTACATATTTTTAGCCCACCATCTGGTGATGGTGGGCTGTTCAAATCACTTTTAGTCCGTCGTCCGTCCATAAACAATTCTTGTTATCGCGATTTCTCAGGAACTACTGCAAGGATCTTTCTCAAAGTTGGTACACAGGTTCCCCTTGGGGTCTAGTTGTGCAAGATACATTTTCTGGTCCGATTCGAAAATTCAATATGGCCACAAGGCGGCCATCTTGGATTTCTCCATGAAACTTTATCGCGATTTCTCAGGAACTATTGCACGGATCTTTCTCAAAGTTGGTACACAGGTTCCCCTTGGGGTCTAGTTGTGCAAGATACGTTTTCTGGTCCGATTCGAAAATCCAATATGGCCACCAGGCAGCCAGCTTGGTTTTCCCCATGAAAACTTGTTATCGTGATTTCTCAGGAAGTACCTCATGGATCTTTCTCAAATTTGGTACACAGGTTCCCCTTGGGGTCTAGTTGTGCAAGATACCTTTTTCGGTCCGTTTCAAAAATCCAATATGGCCACCAGGCGGCCATCTTAGATTTTTCCATGAAACCTTGTTATCGTGATTTCTCCGGAAGTACTGCACGGATCTTTCTCAAATTTGGTACAGAGGTTTCCCTTGTGGTCCAGTTGTGCAAGATACCTTTTTCGGTCCGATTTGAAATATGGTCACCAGGCGGCCATTTTGAATTTCTCCTTGAAATAATGTTATCGTGAATTCTCAGGAACTACTACATGGATCTTTGTCAAATTTGGTACACAGGTTCCCCTTGTGGTCTAGTTGTGCAAGATATCTTTTCTGGTTCAATTCCAAAATCCAATATGGCCACCAGGTGGCCATCTTGGATTTCCGCATGAAACTTTGTTATTGCAATTTCTCAGGAACTACAGCATGGATCTTTTTCAAATTTGGTACACAGGTTCCCCTTGTGGTCTAGTTATACAAGATATCTTTTCTGGTCCAATTCCAGAATCCAATATGGCCACCAGGTGACCATCTTGGATTTCCCCATGAAAATTTTTTATTGCAATTTCTCAGGAACTACTGCATGGATCTTTCTCAGTTTGGTACACAGGTTCCCCTTGGTGTCTAGTTGTGCAAGATACCTTTTCTGGTCTAATTAGAAAATCCAATATGGTCACCAGGCAGCTATCTTGGATTTTCCCGTGAAACTTTATCGTGATTTCTCTGGAAGTACTGCATGGATCTTTCTCAAAGTTGGTACACCGGTTCCCCTTGGGGTCTAGTTGTGCAAGATACCTTTTTCAGTCCGATTCGAAAATCCAATATGGCCACCAGGCTGCCATCTTGGATTTCCCCATGAAATCTTGTTATCGCGATTTCTCAGGAAGTACTGCATGAATCTTTCTCAAATTTAATACACAGGTTCCCCTTGTGCTCCAGTTGTGCAAGATACCTTTTTTTGGTCCGATTCGAATATCTAATATGGCCGCCAGGTGGTCATCAGGAATTTTCCCTTGAAACATTGTTATCGTGGATTCTCAGGAACTACTTCATGGATCTTTCTGAAATTTAGTACACAGGTCCCACATGGGGCCTAGTTGTGCACGATACCTTGGTCCGATTCGAAAATCCAAGTTACGCTTCAAATTAATACGGTATTCCCGAGTTGTGACGTTGCATCACAAGACTCGGCGGATCAAACAGTGGGGCATATTCTATGTATTGACTATAGAGAATATGCATACCTTCTATATCAAGGAGTTCAAATGATTCCGAATTAAAATGTATTTCTTCAAATTTTAAATTAGTTTACTTTAGTTCATGCTGCTGCAAGTGAACTGCCCCACCGTTTCCTCTGTCGACGGGTCGGCTACACAAAGGGACGTCACTCTTGTGACACAACGTCACAACTGTAGACTACTGCGTGTTTTGATTCAAGGGAGATAATCAAGATTTAGACACTTTCAATGTTTCAACATTACTGCACGGACCGGATCCCTTCAGTATTAAGTTTTGTACCATCTTACTATTTTCGAGCATTCTGCAAACAAAATTACAAATCAGTCGTTTGTTCTTAGTAACAATGGACAAAGAGATCCTCTTGTCATTAGCTTACAATTATCGGACAATGGTGGGCGCCAAGATCCTTCAGGATCTCTCGTTAAATGTGTTGACATTGAAGCAGATCAGATGAATTGAAGTTGTTAAGTGAAATTTTAAGATGCAGATAATGATTCAAAGAAAGGTGTGCAATATAGTTAGTTAATGAGGTCAGCAGAGAAAAACTGAGGGGGAAAAGTGATGTAAAAAATGTTAGTTGAACACCGAACAGAATTTGAATAAGCTGCTTTATTACATGCCAAATTCCAAGAGTTCAGCACTTGTGAAACGGCATTGATGTATACGAGGTTCAAAATTGTCATCGACTTACTGTCCAGACAAGGTCTAATTTTTCCTAAAATCCAAATTCAAGATGGCTGATGGCAACCATCTTAATTACTGAGGCAACTGAAAAGCAATCCCAACCTTCCTCTCACCGATGTCAAGCCACTCTCCAAATTTGAAATCGATCAGTTCAATCATTCTCCAGTCCTTGTCCGGACAAGATCTAAGTGGCAGATGGTGGCAATCTTGGATTACACAACTGAAAAGCAATACCCGCGAGCAGTCTTCTCACAAATCTCAAGACACTGTCCAAGTTTGAAGTTGATTGGTTCAATAGTTCTCAAGTTATTGGTCAGGCAAGAAATGTGTAAAGATCCAATTGCTGACATTTGCAAAATGGCTGATAGTGGTCATCTTGGATTACGCAGGTAACTGAAAAGCAATCCCAACCATCCTCACACAAATGTCGAGCCACACTCCAGATATGAAATTGATTGGTTCAATCGTTTTCGAGTTATAGTCCAGATAAGATGCAACTGCTGGAAATCCAAGATGGCTTTTGGTGGCCATCTTGGATTACACAAGCAACTGAAGAGCAATCCCAACCGGCGTCCTCTCACCGATTTCAAGACTCTACTAGTTTGAAGTCGATCGGTGTCAAGCTTTATATCCAATAAAATTTATTATGTATTTATTGTGGTGAGAGGCAAGATCATTGGTAGTCTCTCTAAGATACATGTACCATGTGACTGTAGCCCCGAATCATGTGACAAGTTGGTCTAAATCAAAAACCCGGCCCATACTAAACATTGAACAATGAAGCCAAAATTTGAACAGCTATGACTTTCACAGAGTGGTTCTTATGGAGTTTTCTCGCAATACCAATGAAGGCTACCGCTGTGGGACAGCTGGCATGCCAATGTGGCTTGCATGGAGATAGAGACGGTTCGATGTCATTTCATTTGAAACACATATATGATGAAATACTTTGAACTACAGGGTTCATACGGGTCCTGGATTTCCTTGATTTCCTTGAATTCTGAGAAAATAAATTCCAGGACCTGGAAATCCTTGAATTCTGACAATATTTGTAAAGAGTCCTGGAAAAGTCCTTGAATTTTCTTGTCCGCGCTCCCCACAAAATATTGGCCACAATTAATTACTGGAATTTCTTTCTAACAAACTGAATTTACTCTTCGATCTAGTCAGATATGTATGAAACGTGATAGCTGAAATACATATTCTGAAGTACATAGTTGAATTTGATGGAGGAAACATGATAAAAGGCGATAAAAAATGTCCAGCAAAATTCAGTTAAAGGTCCTGGGAAAATGTAATATGGACCTGGAAAAGTTCTGAAAAAGTCCTGGAATTTTGTCTTTCACAAAGATTAGGAACCCTGGAACTACAATAATGGTGAACTGGCATATTTTCATTTTGAAGTATCAGTATTTGCCAATATATTCATTAACAAGATTAAGGTAAGCATATTGACTCTTATATAAGCCTATTTTATACATTGCTGAGGCACAGTTATCACTATTTGGCACTCGTAGGAGTCGGAGAGTGTAACCTGAACCAGGTATAACCTTTGATTTATTACTGTATTTCTGCAGGATGTCACCGTCTTGCAGATTTCATGGCGAGTGTCCGGAATAACTTCGAGAAAGCAGCCCGAATTTACAAAACGAACTGTGAAGACAATAACTACTGGCAAAGCTGTCACACATATGGGAATTACAAAGCGTTAGGAAAAGGTAAAGTATGATAACTGGAATACGGTACTCTTGTGTCCTGTTAATTAAGCTTGTTCGGAATTGAGGTAATCCCTCTAATAATTCAATCCCCCTATCTAAATTCAATCACCCTATCTAAATTCAATCACCCCCAGAATTTGGGACAAAATTCAATCGGTGGTTCTAATAAATATGATCACTCAACTCTAAAATCATCGAAATAACAATATTTGAAAGACGTTGGATCATTTTGTTAACTTTTTGTTCATATATATTTGATCACCCCCAGAATTTATGTTGAGAAATTTCATTTCCTTTGATTGAATTATTATAGGGATTACTGTATCCAAGATGGATATTGATTGGTTAGCTAGGTCTGAAAGGTGTGAATTGGCAAAAAGGAAATGATAATCAGTGTCGTTGATCTGCTAGGCCTCCATAGTATTGTGCCAGCTCCCCAGCTTGTGTTCATGCACCTTACACACCTCTGCCTACTCTGCCTAATTTCATTGCTGAGTAATCTCCCTTTAATTTGCCCCCCCCCCCCCCCCACACACTGAGTCAAGCAGATTTTTTTCAGGAGGACAGTTATAAACAATGACCAATGAAGATAATATTAGTGTAGATTTTACAGCAACAGCTAGGAAAGGCTGCTGAATGAGTCTAAAATAGACTGGAGGTCTCGTAAAAGTAGCAGGTTTTTCACCTTCAGGGAGGTCCTGAGGAAATGAACTACATGTAGTTCAGATGGTAACAGCCTTGATGGAACTTTAGTTAAAGGTGAATTGCAAAGGTATTTAGATTCTCCTTTTTACATTTTATTTAGGTTGAATAATGAGAGAAATACCAGTATATCTACTGCTAGAATCTTTTTAAAAGTTGATACTCCTAGCACAGATGAATTCAGAGTTTTGCGAGACTTCATCGCCTATCTTTCCTTGATTGTGACGTCACGTCATACCAGCAGCCCGGAGACTGGACGTTTCAAGTATTGACGCTCGGCCAGGTGGTCTGATGTGACGTCACAAAACAGCGTCAAACAAGGGCAGATAAGCAATGCGGATTTCATTTCTCAAATTGGCTGGGCTTGAGATACCAACTTTGAAGCACTTTTCAAAAGCTACCAGGAAACAAACTACTTCAAATAAAACCAAACGAATACATTATAGGCTGATATTTCCATCATTAACTAGCCCATGAAGAATATAAAAAGGAAAATTTGAAAATCTTGGCATTTCATTTTTAAGGCATTCCAACACTCGTGGCATCCGTCCGTTTCAACCATGCTTTTTTACCATGGTTTTACCAAAGTCGATAATGGAAATATATCCTGACTGGTTGGACATGATTTACCATGTTGCTCTTATAAAGTAACTGTTTCTTTAAAAATATCAACTTTTTATCTACATGTCATCTTTAAGTTGGCAGGATGCTGTTAATTTTTTTTAATTCATAATAATGCTAATTGTAGATCTTTTATTTTGAAGCCTTAAATCTAGGCTGAAATCGATCTCTCCCAAACTTTGCGAAAGAGACATATGTTACGACAGGTACAAAATAAACACATTTGACCATAAATAAGTTGTTTCCACCATTCACGAGAAAATAGAAGGAAATTGCTTTCAAAAATAAACGGCATGGCATGCCGTTTATTTTTCGACGGCCGTGCCAACAAGCGTTTACATGTGTGGTGCATTCTGCCTGCGTATGCTCTGCCACTCTACCGAACCTTGGGCAGGAGCCATGCATTATGGCTGCAGCTGTTCAGCGTTCAGACGCTACTTCATTCACACGTCATACAGTGACGTCCCTTTCCTCTCCACGTACAGCACATATCAAACAGCGAAACGGAAAACCCGTCGAAGCAGGCAGAATTTGAAGTTTCCTGACAAGACATTCTTGCATTCGTTGTATATGGCAATCCCACTATCATCAAATATAATTATAATACCTATGCTGCCTCAGCAAACTTCACTGCTGAAAAACAGACCCGAGAGAATTGACCAAATCCATCGATTTTGAAGCTGATTACATCTTTAAAGCATGAAGCTGGATAAATGTGGTCAACCATGTGTGACCATGGTCAAGATATCTTACTGACGCCATCATGAACATGGTTGACCAAGGTTGAAATTTGGTCAACCAGGGTCAACTTCCACCACCATGGTCATTCGCCACTTAGAGAATTTCCACAAAGTGGATGCTCTTATGTTTTCATGAGAAACAGCTCCGCCGGATCCGCCCCCACCATGACATTTAAACATGAATATCTGTGGAACTGTGAAAGATTTTCGGGTCAGACTTTGTGCACTATCTCCTTAAACCTTGGAAATTTGTTTGGTTGTGTTTTCCATGGTTTTCATAGCCGCCATTCATACTAGGTGGCGCTGTTGTCGGAGCATAGGTAAACCTTTCTCTCATGATTTCGTCTGAACAGCTTGTTTGATTTCTATGAAATTTGATTATAATGATCTTCAAGGATAGATAAAGTGCTGAAAAGGTTTTGGGGTTGATTGCTTAACTATAAAGGCATGTTTTTTGCATCCCAAAAAAGATATTTTTTCCTACGAAGTAGGCTACCATTTGCAAATTGTCCGGTAATGAGTCAGTGAGTCAGTCCATCCGAATCCTTTCGTCGGCAAAATAAGGAGAACCATTAATTGAAATTAGAACCTTGAGTTTTGGCATGAAGGTGAATTAGGGGACTGTTACCAGCAAGTTCTGAGATGACCTACAGGTGATTCTGACTTGGGCAGTGCCCATCTTAATATAGGCAGGATTTCAACTTGGGGCGAGGGGATTTCCAAGAGCTCAGTGCGCGTCTGAGTCCTAATGCCTACCCTACTTCGTAGGTCCTGTGACGTAAGTTACACTGCCATGTCATGAAATACAAAATTGACAAATTTGATTGGTGTAATTTTTTTTAACTTCTATTCTACATGTAGGTTGCCAATCATAAATATAACATTGATGTCATGATACATGTAATTCACTTTAGGTCTAAGGTGCAAAGCAAATGACCATTGAAATGAAAAATCACAATTATTTTACTGAAATCAAACCCTCCATAAACAATATTATGATTAATATGCCATCTCCCTAAGGCTTTTGGTGGTCTTAGCCTAATCACTAAGGTTCGTTTTTGCATCTCAAAATAACATTCATCTTGGAAAATGGAAATTGACTTCTTCGAATCAGGGAGGAGTAATTGATGACGTATTCTAGCTGCGCATGAGAATAACATTCTCTTGTGATCCAAATGGCCAATGATATAAACAATTAAAATTCGATGACTTAATTCCAATATATCTATAACCATCGAAGTGTTATGGGTTAAGCTCTATGTCCTCTACATTCGCCAGATCTAAGGATTTTGCCTCATCGTGTACTTTCCTGGTATTTATTCATCATTAGGTGGCACTATAGACATGAACGTAGATAACTGATAAACTTGTTAACTTTTCTTGAATGTTATAGTGAGAGACAAATCAGGGAGGGTCGTAACTTCCCATACACCCGGGGGAAGAAAACGTGAACAATGAATTTATTACCCCTCAACTTTGTGAGTGGATTCAATAGGGGGAAATGAAGTGTCGCATACCAAGAAATAGGTCAAGGTCACAAGGTCAAAGGTCAGGAAATTATTAAAAATAACATTTTTTTGTGTCAGTAGATACATTAGGGGGACACGATGTGTCACATATCAAAATGTAGGTCAAGGTCAAGGTCACTGTGACCCAAAATTGTAAAATTGTTAAAAATCATGATTTTTTTAGTCCATTGGGAAATTACGGGGAGTGGTGACCCCAGAATCAAGGTCAAAGGTCAGTGTGACCTATAAAACAGGAAATCATTAAAAATTACCAATTTTTTGTGAGTGGATTCAATAGGCGGAAATGAAGTGTCGCATACCAAAAATTAGGTCAAGGTCAGAGGTCAGTGACCCCAAAATCAGGAAATTATTAAAAATGACATCTTTTTGTGTCAGTAGATAAATTAGGGGGACACGATGTGTCGCATACCAAAATGTAGGTCAAGGTCAAAGGTTAAGGTCACTGTGACCCCAAAATCATGAAATTGTTAAAAATCGTTATTTTTTGTGGAGACGGTTTGTCATGTACCAAAATTTAGGTCAAGGTCAATAGTCAAGGTCACTGTGACTCCATAATCAAAAAATCATTGAAAATTACTTTTTTTGTGTCAGTAGATACATTAGGGGAACATGATGTGTCACGTACCAAAATGTAGGTCAAGGCCGAATGTCAAGGTCACTGAGTCCCAAAATCATGAAATTCATAAAAATCATGATTTTTTTGTGTCCATTGATACATTGAGGGAAGACGATGTGTCGTGTACCAGAATTTAGGTCAAGGTCAAAGTTGAAGGTCACTGTGACCCCAAAATCAGGAAATCATAAAAAATAACTTTTTTTTGCTAGTAGATACATTAGAGGGACATGTGTTACATACCAAAATGTGGGTCAAAGGTCAAGGTCACTGTGACCCCAAAATAACAAATCAAGTCACATTTTCATATGCCTGTCGTGTAATGAGATGTTGCGTTCTGTCCATTCATCCATTAACATTTGTTGTCCATGCGATATCTCCAGTTTCAAGGTATAGATTGCCACCAAACTTTGAGTACCGGTATGTCTTACTCACATGGCAAAGAGGAGCCATAAATTTTTAGATCAATTTGTCAAAGGTCAAGGTCACAGTCTCCCAAAACTGAATCAAGTTTATCTGACTCTATGTGTTAGGTTGGAATATTCTCTCCCCTACATGTACATGTATATGGTATTGTCCTGTGGAGTTGTCTCCCATGTTTGAAACAGCTACATTCAGTTAAACTGTTGTGAAATAAAAACCATACATTTACTAATTTAACAGGGACGGGGTCCTTTATGAACTTCATACCTGTTTATTAACTCAAGAACAAAGGTTTACTTCATCACTTTTTCCTTCATGAGAAACATTTGCAGGAAAACTACTATTTTCATGTGTTTGACTATTGTCGATTTCAGTGTAGGATATGTGAGCTCTCAGCTCTTGCTTCAAGGTTAACTAGTTACCAAGAGTTGAGCTCATTTTAGTTTATCATCCACTATAAGATGTGATATATGTTACATTCTCAGAAGCACAAGGCTATTAAAACAAGGCTATTAAACAACCTTGAAATTTGGACCAATGTAATTCCAGATAAACGGCGTATATTGAAGCCCCTTGGGCTCTTGTTATCTTATAGTAAAAATGCTGAAAACGGTCTATCATTTATAACCAACGGTACAACGGACAAATCCAACGGCCCATTTCGGTTACGAAACTGTCCGCATTTTGCTACAGCACTGTGAGAAAGGCTCACGACACACAATCCATTCGATCAGCTTTTGTTCGGATGTCGACTTTTATTTTTTGGAACAAATGACACCTTTTGGTGAGTTATGTGTCGGAAACTTCAGTGAAAATAATGCAGTATGACTTTATTCCATTAAATTTTCATGATTGAGTGAAAGTTATTCCATAAATATTGAGATATGGTCAGCTGAACTTTCAAAGCGAGAGCGTCGTTTCCAATCGCACGTGAGCTCTCTATATACCCCAAGTAGCAAGACTGTCGTAGAAATAGGTGTGCCCCGCCTAGCAACACCCAGCACGATATATAGCTAAAAGATCCCCCATTAAAATCTTCCCTCCATTCCAGCCCGAATTCTATATATACGTCTCGTTCGTTCAAAGTCCCAACCCAATCTGAACAAGAGAGCGTGCAGACTCTCGAATCGTCCGTGCCCCGAAGTATTCCGAACCCCTCTCTTCGGGACCAAACCGATTAGGGTCGGTAAAGATCGGAACTATAGCCGGAAATCATGCAATCTCCTGGCATGTACGATTTGTTTCGATCCGACAGGGATTAACATTCACGAGCGTATAGCTACCTCTACAACACCCCTCCCCGTTTTCTTTTTGGCGAAGGTCTTACTTCGCCCAGCTAGAACCCTTCCCATCGCAGGCAACCGCCGTTCTAGCGCTGCCAACGATTACTAAAACACGAGACAAAGACGTGAATTCTCCATGTTATATCACGTGTCAAAATCCGTAACATGCAGTGTACAAAAGTACACTGCTCTCTAAAAATACCCAACTTCAATAAAATGGTACGGTAAGTTCCCTAAGTATTCGCGACCCTAAGTAAATTCGAAAACGGGCATTTTTCGCCAAGTCACGTGGCACTGTTCCCTAAGTAATCGAAAACGGCCCATTCGCGGAAAACCGCTGTCCTAACTATTCGAAAATCCCCCATTTATCGTGGTCGCGAGATTGATAATATTATGTAGTTGTGCGATGGAAAAACTTCCAGATCAACCAGTTTCCTTAGAATTAGTATTTGATAAACCTTGCAAACTTTTTGAGCATTTTGAACATAACCAATTGTAACAGCTAAGTTGATTTTCATTACGTCTCAAACGAAATGTATCCAATGTTTAAACCGCGATTTCTCATGGTCATTACATTGGGAATATTGCCGGTTTACGGGGACGTGCGATATTAAACATTGCCGATTGAAGCGAGCATACATTCGATATTATACTGAAAATATCAAAATGAAGAACTGGAAGTTACGTTTCATTCGGTCTTAAAAAAATATAATGCTGAAGTTTGACCGGACATTTGAACCACGGATTTTCTTAGTCGCGGGGTAGAGATTTACGATCAACCCCAACCCCAAGTTGCATTAATTTTGGCGACTGTATGCCATGTGCGCCTCACCCTAAAACCAGAAACGCGCCTGTTTGGGTCCGACTTCGGATTTTTTTTTTCCGAAGATACAAATGTTGAGATTCCCAGCTATGATACTGAAAACATATTTTGTATTGTTCAGTCAAAAATAATTTAGAAACGTATCATTTCCAACGAACGCGGCGATTCAGAAGATTTTACGGCCGTGGGTCAGAACATACCAAGAGAGTGGGTATGTTTATGGACATCTTCTTGCATTGAACGGTATGGGAATTTAATATGGGGACTCTAATTTACGAAAACGTCCGTTTTTCTGAACTGACCTGCACAAACTATTCGGAAGTGGTCAGTTTTTCACGACTGCGATATTCACTTCCGGTCACGAATACTTAGGGAACTTACCGTAACCATCCCACTAGTCCAGTCTTATTACCAGACTGTCTATAATTACACCCAAACCCACTAAAAATCTCGCTCAAATGGTCAGTCTCATGGGACTGATCACTTTATTTCTCAAAAATATAATCGGCGGGCCAGCCTACCAGCTTTACGGCCCAAATACATACAATCAGCCGCATGGGACTGCTCACTTTAATTCTTAAAAATATAATCTGCAGGCCAGCCTACCAGCTACATGACCGCAATAAATACGAGAACATTATCCAACCCAGAACTGGTATCTAGACTATAAATTGGCAGGCCAGCCTACCAGCTACATGGCCACAATAAGCACCAGTCCGTCATACAATCCACTACTGGAACAAGCCTCTAAACTACTGGCTGTCCAGACTATATATTGAGCTCCCCATTCTCCCTCCCCTAATAATTTCAAGGCTCGCATTCGTCAGCAGCCAACAATTTCGAGTGGAAGGACCCTTCAAGGGCGTACGCACGAAGAGTCAGAAACGTGTGTGCGCACTACACGCCACTGATCCCAATGTACATACGCTCTCGCAAACGGCTACCCCACCAGAGAGAATGGCTGCAGAGGAAGAACATAACCATAATTGCTACACCTCCACAGGTATCAAGCTCACACTCATAAAATAACTCATAATGAGCTCATAACTAGAACAGGGTTGAGACTATAATCAAATAATGACGCATGTATTCACTCCCCGAGTGGTAGCTATCCTGCCCCACCGGATTCACAATCATAACGCGAACTACAAGATATCGGATAGACAACTCTCATCAGGGCTTCATGGTGAAGACATGAGATGAATAGGAATCGTACGTCTTCCTCAACCCCAGGCCTCCGACATGACCACCCGCACTACAGATTCTCAAACTATATCTTCTCCAAGTCACTCCATATATTAACCTCACAAGAACGTGTCACATAGCTTAACACACACAGAAAACCCCACAAAGAACACACAATTATACAATCTCAAACAGAAGTCACATAGAGACGCGAGTGACGCGTATATCTACCACACAGAATCTTCACACACAGAAATTATCTAATCACACAGCAACCATCGAACCCAGGCGTCCAGCACCCGGTTCCCTCACACAGATTACATAAACACACCTAGTTCATCACAACGCATCGTCATATTCTCCCATAACACACTACACGTATAACGCCGCAATGCAAATCACAATTTCCGAACAACATCCAACTTCCGAATACACACCAGAGTTCTCCAACACAGACCAATAGTTCCAAAATACACATTACATTACAGAACACATTACGAACGATTTGGGTCTAGAATTTTATGTATTTTTTTTCTTCAATTCCACAATGCCTCAAACAAATATCCTGTACAACAAAATCAAATCAACCCCCAAATAGGATAATTTCACATAGAAAATCAAAACCTAATACAATACATCCATCACTGCATACCCGTGATGGCACACATCCATATATCCCCACAAAGCTGACACTATACTACATCTCTTCCGCCGCATACACGAAATGTGTCACCAACGGCCCATCAACTAACTTCACCATTTGTCAGTTACTGGCAGAGCGAAATGGAGCCCACATTAAACAAGTCACCATTCCATAAAAATTCAAACTGCAAAAACCTTGGTGTCCCCAATAACCAAGGCTTTATCCCTAAAATCTACAACACATCCATAGGCTGACAGGAAATCGAAGCCTAGCAACAGGTCGTCAACCAAGGGTGCCACCACTATATTTCCAGTACAGTGAAAATCGGAGATGGACAATGGGACCTGCCGAACTAGCATTCCCATACTGATCATTCCTCGAAATGCACCAGTTAACCGAATAGGCGAAGACGACAACCCCTGGAGACCCAACTTAGCAAATAAATGTTCACTCATGACGGTGACTTGGCGGCCGTGTCTACCACAGCAGTCACCGGCACAGACCCAACCTTCACTGGAATGGACATCGCCCACCCCTGGGAACGAGACAGAGTAACATCTCTAACTGCTGCAGTAAGTTCAGTAACACCTGCCTCGTCCCCTGTGGACGACCCCACACCGCCATTTGCAGTTGCTAATTCAGCCCACCCATCTAAACCATGTCTAGTAGGACAAAAATGGCGTATGTGGCCGGGTTTACGGCACGAGTAACAGAGTCGCGGTGGACGGAAGGGTCGCGATGATCGACGGCGAGGGGACCTCTTATTTATCCCTTCCCCTTCTGCCTTACAAGCATCAGGAAATTAAGCCTCCCCCACTAAATCAACATTAACAGTCCTACATGTAACCGTCTGAAAATCCAACTCCCTCAGATTATATCGTGAGGTGTTCACATAACTCAAGGCTTCAGAGATTGTTGTGGGGCTCTTTTCCATAACAAATCTCACAGCCTGTATTTCCTTGCATCCCCTGAGAAAATGTTCCACCGCTACTGACTCAATAATCTTTTCCGGTGCATTCGGATACCCGTCCCTTGCCAACCTAGCGCATCTAAAAGCAAACTCCTCTAAAGTATCCTCGGAACCCTGCATTTCCGCCTGCAACCGCTGCCTAACTACACGCGGAGGTTCCCTACTATTATAATGGCATTCCATTGCTTTGAGGAGCATATCAAACGAGGTTTTGACGGCCTCCGATTGATAGTTGTAAAACACCATGGCATCGCCATGAATACAGTCTGTTAACTTCCTAAGACACTGATCTTTATTCCACTCTCTACTTTTAGCTTCCAACTCAAACTTAACCCTAAATGGAACCCAGTCCCCTCTGATTCCTGAAAACACTAAAGTCTTGGGAAGCCGGGGACTCTCAGGGCTACGGTGGCGTTCTTGGGATATATGTCGTTCGGTTGATCTCGATCTGGACGAGCATTCGCCACATTTACTAGGAGAGGCCTCAACCTCCCCCTCGGTATCAGTAGCGGACACATCGGCCAGATTCCCATTATCTATATCCCCTTGGAGATATTGCCCCCCAACCATAGCATTGTCTAAAAACAATCCATTCCTATTTATTGGGCATTGGAAGTTCGGAGATGAAGTGTGGCCACTGGGCTGTAACTGATGGAATATCCCTAGTGTCATCTGGAAACGCCAGACCAGCGTCCAGTCCTGTTGTTCCATTTAGATCTAGTGGACATGGGGGGTCGGGAAGTGCAGCTGGTGCATTTACTTGAACATGTGGTTCATTTTGTTGAACAGGGGCTGCATTCAGTTGATTTGCAGTCTCTCCCCCACCCTCAATCAATTGTTCAGGTCTATTATTCAGAACAACGTGAGTTGGGTCCGCCTGAGCAGCGTCCCCCGTTGTCCGTTTAGACGTCACATGTAATGAAATCTCTGACCCTTCCCTGGTTGGAGCGCTAAGCAATGCAACAACAGTCCTCATATCTAAACCCACTTGCTCCATCTTACCATCAGGCCAACTTTAACATCCACTTGTCCTACTTTAGTGTTTACTTGGTCAACCTTAACATCCACTTGGGTCAATTGGCGTCCATAATTATCTATCTTTTCATCCAATTGTCCTAAATGAATCTCATATTCCTTGATATTATCATGCAACTGGTCCATCTCCACATCCAATGCATCCACTTGGGCCGTTATTCCAACTTTCCATGATCCAATGATTTCTTCAACACGACGGTCAACTAAAGCATTAATGTATTCCGGACTTCCCGACAAGTCTAATCTATTATCTGCTCATCTAGCACTAGATCGGCTACATGCCCGGCACTAAACTGAGTCGCCTGCATAAAATGCTTAAAACTAACCAACCTGCCCTCTTCCTGCAAGGCTACCACACGTGCACTTCGACTACTCCCCACCCCTTTCAATTTTTGCAGTGCTTCCTCTGTAGCCACTGACACCTCAATGGGCCCCAAATCTGCCATGTTTTAGTGGAATGATATACGGTATATGCAAACAAGTTCAAAAACAATAAGGAATACTCAATCAAAATATAGTCAAATAAATGCAAATATATCAAAGGCTTTCAATGAGTTTCCTTCTAGAAACCCACTGAAGCAAATGAAAGACAGCCCACATTGGTATGTCCACTACAAAACACCAAATCTTACACCAAAATAAATAGCAGTGCCAACTCCTCATACTCAGTGAATGAAAAAATATTTAAACATATGCATGCTCAAAATAATGAAACACTTAAATGAACCTAATGCACGCGCGTTACCGCAGTCAACGTGTTCTAGTTTGACTAATCAGCCATATCTATTAACGAAAAAGAAAAAGAACAAGACCCATCTCTAGAACAAGTGCAACACGTGTTACCACACAGTCAACACGTTGTTGCAACTTCTCTGTTAATCTTGCACTATTTCAATTTACGACTAATCATGAATAAGGCACTAAAGAAACCCAGGGTGGGTCTGGGGGAGAAAAAAAAAATCAATTATCAATAGTGCCCGGAAAACAAAGTCAGGCCACCTGTGTTCAACATAAACAAATCTTAAAATAACACAGTTTCCCGTGCCTGGAGGAATACAACACAGAATACAAACTAGATTTTAGACTCGACCACATCAAGGAGTTAATAACTCCGAGTTCAAATACAAACAGGAAATAGTCTGTCTCGAGATGGTAAACTGCATCAAAATTTTAACTCACTCGCTCAACATCATGAACAACCTTCAGTCTATCATTCAGACCCCTCAAGGATGAACATAGGCAAGTTCCCATTCAATTAAATTTCAAACAATAGCATAATTTTCTGAACTGATCCAAGAGAATGGAGAAAACAGACAGGATATACAAATCATTAACTCAATTCAAAAGGATTGAAGGAAGTCTGATTATTTGTCGCGGTGACAACACCATGGCATCCGCATGAATACTATAATATATCGCAGTGACAACACCATGGTGTCGCCATGAATGTGGCTCGCCTGACTGACAATGCCCCAAACTATCAACTGAGCAATCAGAATCCTGTATTGGACAACCAAAATGTAGGCAATATATATCTGTATTAATCCAGAAAATCGACACGATGAGCGATTTTTTTAGCCGACCAGTTGACAGCCGACAAATTCGAATATCACGAACACCACGACATAAATGGAACTATACAAATTAGGGACAACCGTTCAAAAAAAATCTTGAAACACAAAAGAAAAAACGGGTTTCCCTTTTATCAGGATGGAAAAAACGTTAGCAGAAGACAAAGTCACACTGACCCGCGAACAATCTGAGCATTTACTATTAACGCACAATTGTATTCCAACTACAGATTTCTCGTAAAGGTCGGCAAAATCTTCAATCTCAATCCAAAGACCCATAAATACTAACACATAGAAGAAATCTCACACAAAAGGCAATCTCAGAAACAATACAATTCAATCATACAGAAGCACATAGACAACATCACACAGCAACAACTGGAGTGACAATGGACAAAAACTTCCATAAAAATTTGAATCTCCCCGATATACAAACGCTATATAATAACCCAGTAAAAATATTTGAAAATTGTATAACCCTGCCAGGCTCAAATCGCATTCAATACCACTGAGTCAATTTATCCGGTTTTTACCAATCTGTTGACCACGAACGGCCAAAATGCCACTACTAATAACACTTCGCGTTTATCACAGGACAATAATGCTGTATACACGACGACGCCAAATGCAATAAATGAATAGAGTGAATACACTATTCCCAAGAAATGTTGACTAGTTCAACTGGCTAAATACCAGGAATATATTTAATAGCACGGCCCGAAATGAACATACCGAGTCCCTCAAAGAGGCGAAATGATTAATTGCCACATTACACAGATCTATATATGCTGTCGACAGTACCAAATTATACCGCATTGGCCGTACTCGAATAACACAGCGCGCCTATCACAGGGTAATAATATCGGTAGGGGCCTACTGTATATACAGCGACGCCAAGTTTATTGAATGCATACGACCGATACACTATTTACAAGCAATGTTAGCGAGCTCAGCCGGCTATATACCAGAAAAAATATTTGATAGCATGGGCTGAACTGAACATACGACTAGTTTCATAACGAAAGAGGGGGAAACGCCTAACCGACCTCTATAGCAAGACCGGTGTGATCATATTGTCAAATTTCACTATCGCGTAGCTCCTAGCTTATCAGCCGAGACAAAAAAGCCTGTCTAACACAATCAACAGCCTGCCAGCCGTGAAAGGATTTGTACAGAATCATCTACTAGAATAGCCCAGTCAGGATGGCCTTCTCCCGGTAAAACAAATCAACCTTCAATCTAAACGTGGACAGCCGGCCAATACAGCAGGGGTTGGGGGAACGCGAACAAAGGAAAAATGGCCGGCTTCCATACCGTACCGCGTGTGTTTACCGGGAAATTTTATCAATCAGCCAGGCATAATTCTTGGTTCTCAACCGTGAAAATAAAATATTGTTTTACTTTGACGCCAGATGTCGTAGAAATAGGTGTGCCCCGCCTAGCAACACCCAGCACGATATATAGCTAAAAGATCCCCCATTAAAATCTTCCCTCCATTCCAGCCCGAATTCTATATATACGTCTCGTTCGTTCAAAGTCCCAACCCAATCTGAACAAGAGAGCGTGCAGACTCTCGAATCGTCCGTGCCCCGAAGTATTCCGAACCTCTCTCTTCGGGACCAAACCGATTCGGGTCGGTAAAGATCGGAACTATAGCCGGAAATCATGCAATCTCCTGGCATGTACGATTTGTTTCGATCCGACAGGGATTAACATTCACGAGCGTATAGCTACCTCTACAACAAGACATCACTCGGGGAGTATGGGTTTATACGACCCGACCTTTTAACCATACGAATATGAATTTGCTTGTGGGGTAATAAATCTATAAATCTAAGCTGCATCAGCCCCTGCTTATCCATGTACACATAACTAAATTGCAAGCAGAGAAAATATGCTGCTATCAGTATGGTGATACTCTATTGTAAATATATGGTATGTTGGTCAAATTGAGTTAAAATAACACTGATAAACAACCACACCACACAGGTCTACATAATGTATGCCTGTGTGTTGACCATGCAAGTCGTGAGCTCTTAAGTAATTGGCTTATTACATAATACACTTTACACAAGGGAACTACTTGTCTACAAATTAACACACAATTCATTTCTATAATCAGCGTCACTTCTCTCCTAATATTGACATTGTAATTGAATCCTGTTCATTGATATCCAATTTAAAGATGTATTCAGCCTCAAATCTAGGCTGAAATCGATGTCTCGCAAACTCCGCGAAAGTGGGGTAGTGTCCACTTTTGAAATAAGCCCACTGGACTGGCCTATTCGTCATGTAAGGAAAGCGCAATAGGTGACTACAAAGTAGGGAACCTTGTTAATTACCTGGAAAAGCTACCCGACAAGCTGTATTGCATATTACGGTGTTCCCGGTTTGAAGTACGGTACATGATGAACTTCCCACTGGACTCGTGTCCATAAGAGCTCCTGTCCTATTGGGCTCCTGTCCTTGAAGGTGAAATGCAAAGGTTTTCATATTTTCCTTTTTACCCCTTTAGCCTGATTGGGCTAAGGGGTAGGGTAAAGTTGTCTGTCCATCCCCGGGCTCCCATATCTTGAGAACTACTGAAGGCAGGTCGACGAAACTTCTGTCCAATATAGAATGAAGTCTGTAGCTGTGCCTTTTGTATGTTTCATTGGTCAGGACCTCTTCTGTCTATCTGTCCGTCCACTTTTCTGTCCATCCATATCATGGTTTAATTGTCCCCTGACGCCCGAAGGGCTAGAGGGGGACTATAGAATTGGGGTCCGTCCGTGCGTTCGTCCGACTTAGTTTCCGGACTATAACTTCTGGAAAACTGAACGGATTCTTTTCAAATTTAGTATGTGGGTACCTCACCTGAACGCCTTGCTTGGGATTGGTCTTCATGCCGATCCGCATACAGGTGGCGCCACCTAGGGGCCAAGTTAAAATTTTGTTTCCGGACAATAACTTTTGAAAAACTGAATAGATTCTTTTTAAATTTGGTATGTGGTTACCTCGCCCCAAGATGTCGCTTGGGATTGTTTTTCACGCCGATCTGCCTATAGGTGGCGCCACCTGGGGGCCAAGTTAAAATTTTGTTTCCGAACAATAACTTTAGAAAAACTGAACGGATTATTTTCCAATTTGGTATGTGGGTACCTCCTCAAGATCTCAATTGCAATTGTTTTTCACGCCGATCTGCCTATAGGTGGCTCCACCTGGGGGCCAAGTTAAAATTTTGCGTCCGTTCGAGTTAAGTTTTCCGGGCAACAACTCCTGAAAAACTAAACGGATTCTTCTCAAATTTTCACGGGGCGATTTAGTCCCATAGGGACTAATGGTCCTGTATTGTAGTGAGGAAGAACTTGAGCACAGCTGGTACCGTAAGCGGCGTTGCCAGGGTGACTGGTTGTTTATTTAACTGCTTTAGGCTTTGAGAGGAAGAGCAGAAGAAAAGAGTCAAGTTATTCAGCTACTGCAGATAGTTTGGTCAACTATTTTTGCTAGATTTTGTTTCACCTGGTCTATATTAGTGAAGTTAAATATTTTCTGCTGTTCTTATATATGTTCATATGTCATTTTCACAGAGATTTCCTGCTTTAGAGCATGAACACAAAATGGATACTATTCAGAGGTTGACTTAGAGTGTCATAAATCACTGGTTGATAAAAACTTTATTTAGAACACTTAACAAATACAGAAGAAAATAGTTTAAGGCAGACTTATCATATGTTTGCCATGTTGGCAAGAAATTCTAATTTTCTAGGCTTCCATTCTTGCAGAAATTATACACACGGTATGTAACTTTTGAACTATCACACAAACATCCCCTCCACCAGACCCTCTATACCATTTAGAGCAAAGTCACATGCATGACCTAGGTCAGTGGCTTGGTTCACTTAGCTGATAGGGTTACTTGATAGGGTCAAACTCCAAACTTTAGATAGCATGCAGTGCTCTACATGTACAAGTCTGCATACAGCCATTGTCAGAATTTGTAACCTTCCAAACTAGGGGTGTACCTATTACCTTATTGAGAGAAATGTGTGAGACTACAAATTGTATGGCTCTTCGCCATGGGGACTGAACAGCAAAGAGTTAGTGGAATTATTCCAACAGCCTATTTTACATTTAAATAGCCCCGTTTCAGTGCCTAAGGCTCTAGTTTATGTAGGTACCTCGCCTCAAGATCTCGTTTGGGATTGTTTTTCATGCCGATCTGCTTGCAGGTGGCGCCAACTGGGTCTAAATTAAAATTTTGTTTCCAGACAATAACTTTCGAAAAACTGAACGGATTCTTCTTAAATTTTGTATGTGGATACTTCGCCGCAAGATCTCACTTGGGATTGTTTTTCAGGCTGACCCGCCTATAGGTGGCGCCACCTGCGGGCCAAGTTAAAATTTTGTTTTCATACAATATTTTTTGAAATCCTAACCGGATTAGGGCAAATTCGGTAATTGTGGGTACCTTGCCACTGGATCTCACTTGGGATTGCTCCGCATGCTGGGTACTGAAAGTTACCGTTCCAAGTCAAATCAATCGTTTCAACGTCGGGGGACTTGAACCCCTCGGGTTTTCATTCCAACATTATGTATTATGGGCCTTCTTGTGGTAAGTTTCTAAAATCTAGTGGTGGTCAAATCATTTACATAATAATTTCCCTGTATTCGGAAATGTTTTCTTTCCATTCTACTTCCAAAATATTTGTGAAATGTTGCAAGCATTCTACCTGATCTCATAAATCTACATATTGCCTGCACCAAAACATTTTCTGCAGGTGGACAGGGGAGATAACCATGAACAGAATTGAGTTGTTTTATGTACTAGAAAATGTACATATAGTTCAAGTTTAAATCTACAATTTAAATGACCACAACTGTTCCTGCTTGTCAATTACCATTCACCAATTACTCAGTTGGCTTTAATTTTGCATCAGTTGTAATTTGTGATATTTACACGTCTTGGGAACACTTATAGTAGTTTGGTATCCATTTGGGCCACTATCAGCAGTGAACCTTACAGATCTACGTTTATAGTATACAGAGACTTTATTTTTGAATGATACACTGAGTGAATAAAGCCAATGTTTACTTGATACATGTATATCTTCTGAATATATGTATGAAACTTCGATATATTAATGTGTCCATGCCCCCGATAAATGATAGCTATTCTATGAAAATGATGAACAATATGAGAACAATATGAGAACAATACAGCATTCTCTTTGGGATTTGCACAAAAGCCCTGGGCAGTGTACGGAAAACTATGGACAAAAGCCCCAATGGACAAAAGCCCATCCAACATTTAGTTTCAGGCCAGGACAATAAGATCACAACTTACTTTACCAATGTATACCCCCGTGCATACATGTAGTAGGGGGGTATACTGGATTCTGATTATCCATCCGTCCGTCCCTGTGTTTGTCCGTGCATCCATCTGTTCGCCCATCTGACATTCGTTTCCGGGCAATAACTTGAGCACCGTGCAGCGGATCCTTCTCAAATTTGGTATGTTTTTATCATGCCAAGAGATGTTGCTTGGGCAGGACTGTTAAGGGGCTGAGGGGTTGTAGCACCTCTGGTGCCTCATGTTATATTCTCATTTAATGATTGAAATATCAGCCTAAATACTTCATTTGATTTTATTATCGAGCCCGTAGCTTTAGCTGCGGAAAGCTCGATATAGATGCCACAATGATGTCTATCTGTCTGTCTATCTGCAGGACCAAGTAAATGTTAAATTTTGATCCTAAGGCCTGTCCGACCGCCGAACCCTCATATTTGAGATGCTTACATCGGGCTACACATATTAAACCCATCCACTACCATCGGGGAGCATGTCCCCACCCCTGGGACCCCAGGACCAAGTAAATGTTAAAGTTTTGGACTTTGAAGATTTTCCTGTCCACAGCTTCTCAGCCTCACCTACGTCTCCTAAACTAAGGCCAGCCCGACCCCCCGAACTTTCATATATTCGAAATGCTTACATCTGGCTACACCTCATATTTGAGATGCTTACATTGGGCTACACATATTGAACCCATCCACTATCCTCGGGGAGCATGTCCCCATCCCTGGGGCACCGAGCCCCACCCTATATCTCCTAAACTAAGCCTTTCTCGAAGCCATACCCTCATATAGTTTGGGCGCTCAGATTATCCTGTATACTTATTCAACCCATCCACTACCCCCGGCAGCATGTCCCCACCCCTGGCTCCGAGCCCCACCCTATATCTTCTAAACTAAGATTCGCCCGACCCCATACCATCATATTTTCCCGCAGCTTACATGATCCTACACTTATTCAACCCATGCGCTACCCATTGAAGCATGTCCCACCCTCAGGGCACCATGCCCCACCATTCGTCTCCTAAACTGAGCTTCGCCCGACCCCGTATGCTCATTTTTCCTGGAGCTAACATCATGCTACACTTATTCAATCATATTTCAATTTCTAATTTTATATCTCTTATATGTGATACTAACCTATTATTAGGTATGAGATATGGTGTACATTGTATATACACTGTACAGGCATACATACCAAATCACCTAGAGTATATTCCTTTATAGTACATGTATTTACTAATAGTTTGATGACATTATTTTATTTCAGAAGTACAATATCAAAATAACTGGGGGGAATCCCGCAGTACCGAACCCCTGAACATAGTCCATAATTTTGTGTCGCCCTTAAATGAAGGACACCATTTCCTTCAATTTTGCTATCAAATTCTGGTTTACCCTAAAGCTTTTGTACGAACCATATTTCTGTCCACACATTTGACTTACTATATTAATTAAAACTTTAAAGTTTAAAGTTTTAATCAGTTTGTGATCTCTCAGTCTTTACCAGTGCACATGATTATTCAGCATTACGGTATGATTGGACACAGTTGCCATTATATTCTTTTATTTGCATACAAATGTGAGGGTTTACCACAGTCCTGGTGTCGCATCGCATACTGGAAATGATAGCTTTACTCCAACTATTGCGTTGTTAATAGCTTTGTCAGAATCGGAATTTTTTGTTCACCTAGCTATCATCACACCAAGTTACATCAAGAACATGCTCCAAATTGCACACCTATTGTTCCTAACTATGTACATGTATTCATCAGATCTACGCAATGAGATGTTTAAGCTTACTTTGAAAAAGAAATGTAATCTTTATTTGAAGTTATAATTATATAGTTCCTCCTTCAATCCAACCTCAACATCACTGACATAGAAATCATATTTTTTAATAAATGTATTGTTATTTTGAATGATGTGCATTGCCAATGATGTGCAACCTCAAATGATGTGCCACCCTGAAGGGCTCGATCTTTTTGCGAAGCTGCATGTTTTAAGTATTTTGTCTCCTGGTAGCTTTCGAGTGCTTCGAAGTTGGTATCTCAAGCCCAGTACCGCTTATCTGCCCTTGTTTGATGCTGGTTTATGATGTCACATCAGACCACCTGGCCGGTCGTCAATACTTGTAATGTTCAGTCTCTGGGTGGCTGGTCTGACGTGATGTCACAATCAAAGAAAGATACGCGATGACGTTTTGCAAATCTGAATTCAGCTGGGCTTGGGGTACCAACTTTTAAAAACATTCTAGCACTCAAGATAATTCAAATTAATCCAACTGAAGTAAATATACTGGTATTTCTATCATTATTCAACTTATATTAAATGTAAAACGGAGAATTAAAAAACCTTTGCATTTGACCTTTAAGGGCTCCTGTCCGCACACCTCTAAAATTATTGATACATAGCAAAGAAAAAGGTATTATTTGCAAGATCTTGGGCCATTTTGTCAACGTTTTGTTCTAATAAATTTGATCAACAGATTTTTTTGGTGAGAAATTTCACTTTCTGTGATTGAATCATTAGAGGGATTGTTATTGCTGAGAAACTTGTTCATTTATTCAATCAATGGAACCACTTATCATAATCTTCGTTTTGTTTTCTTCCCAGCTTGTGAAAAGAACCTGGACGACGCACTGCGGTATCTCTCGAAAGCCTGCGATGGTGGTTACATGCCGTCCTGTCATAATGTTGGCCGTATATATGGAGGCAGAAATGCGGGGGATAGAGACTTCAAGAAAGCAATGGAATTTTTCCTGAAAGCCTGTCATAACAATTACCAACTTAGCTGTGCCAGTGCCAGTGAACTCTATATTAGGGGAGCGGAAAATCTACCCAAAGACATGAACGAAGCCTTCAAGTATGGCAAAAAGGCCTGTGACCTGGGAAATGTATATGCCTGTGCTAATGTGAGTCAGATGTATAAGAAAGGCGAAGGCGTTACGAAAGACGAGGAACTCGCAAAGAAATACCGCATTCAAGCAACAGAAATGGCAGATGAGCTGAACAAGGCAAAACAGACTCTAACATTTGGACAATAATGGAAGATTTAGTTAATGGGTCAACGTTTATTCTCCCGCCTGTGCTGACAACTGTTTAGTGCTATCTGTTAAATTAATGTATTTAAATCCAAGCAAACCATCCGCCATGCGGTATCAGGCTGTTTACAGAATTTTGATTTTTAACTGGCCCTAGTTGCTTGCTCATAGAAGGTTTTAGGCATTATGCATCTTCATTTTATCAAGCTAATTTCTATGTTCCCACCTTGAACTTCCCTTGATATATCTGGCCCCCTTCAATGTTCGAAGAACTTATATTAAAATAGACATGAGACGTCACTGACCTCGAAAACATTTGAATTTCGAAATGTGTCATAGTAGAGCGTTATTGATTGGCTGACCTATATATTGGGCCAAACAATCACCATATAAGGAGGAATGAGGCCGCTACTTGAGGATGATGTCACTCTACAAACTATCAGTGTATAATTTCTGATTGGTTCGTCGATCATTCATAGGTGAAATTTACACCTCGGATTTTGACAGGTGACCAGATAATTCAAGGCAGGTTCGAAGTGGGAACGTAGAAATTGGCTTGATAAAATTAGATGGGCATTATGTTACTCAAGCAAGTGGGAGTTGCCCAGGAACAGGTGAAGGCATAACAATTTGTACTCGGTTCCAGGACATGCAACATTTCGGCATGACATGGTGGGTACGACGTTTCGACAAGCTCATTTCACATGTCAAAATATGATAAAAAGAAAGATTTTCACTTTTTTCTAACAAAAAGACAGACTACATATATATTGCTACCAAGCTCTGCCAAATTTTATTGTGATGTCAAATTCGATAAAAACTGACCAAGTGAAACCAAGCATTTGAAAGATGTATGCATAATGAATGTTACATGATATAACTCGAACTTATTAAAACTATCTAACGAACATGTTTTACAGCGCAGATGAGTATGATTATATATTCATTAAAGATTTTACAAATAAATTAAAAATATAACCTCACTCAACATGACATGTATGTATCTGACTGACTGATGGAGAATTTGCTCAAATATATCTCTGTAAATAGGCATAGCAGGTGATTTTTAAATAAAGTGTTTACATGTAAACAAATTAAAGCACAATTAAGTTCTCCACAAATCAAGTATGATATGATATAAAACAGCATATAACTTATCATTGAATTTACGAAAAAGTCAAAGGTGTCTGAAATTGTGAACAGATTCTGTCAGGCGGCGGACATTTTTGTTGGTGAAATGGGGTAATATTTTTACTGATTTTTCCAATTTTGGCTATCAGTTGAATTCTTCCGATATTGAATTTATGAAGCTGAATGTGAAACAAAATCTATAAATATATATTTTTCATCTCTATAACCAAAACTTTGTACATTGTATGTGTTTATTACTAAGTAAGATGAACAAAAGAAGTGAGATAACAAAAGTGACCATTGTTACGAACGATGAATGCATGCTTAGCTAAATTTATGAATATTATCTCCCCAGTTCTTCAAATGATCCAAAGAATTCTTCCAGCCAATTCCGGCACACTGTCTCGATCTTCAGTTATGAAAACATTAATGAAATATGAATCAATTCTCTGAAGAAATACTCATCAAGTTTTGGCCTTGGGCACCATGGCCACATCTTCACAATGTCAAGGTTTCTATTAGTGAGCCAAAGGCGAACCCTTGACCATCTTCCATAGCAGACCACATTCCGCCCACATTCCAGTTACGTGACCTAGAAAAACTGCGCTGATGGTAAAATATGTTAGGGTTTTACTTTCTGTGCTAAACTGTTCGCCGATACCAAATGTAAAATATTTAATCCAAGCATGCATAACAATAAAATATTAATGGATAGATCAGTGAAATTTAATAGAAATCTGTGCATTATTTCACCCAATTCAAAGGAAGGTGAGGTCGGATACACTGACATCGTGGACTGCCTTTAAAGTTTCAGTGTTTCCTACATTTGCTCGGCTGGTTGGATTTTTGATGGTAGAGGAATGGGTTTATTTTTTCTTCAAATAGGTTTTGTTTTAAACTATGTTTCCTTTATATTTGTTCATGGTTGTTGAAAATGTGTGTTCATTTGCCACCGGGTACCCCACAAGCTGTGTTGGTTTCGAAGCTCGTCACTGTCGCCATAGTCGCAGTAAACAAGTGATATGATTGGTCAATATATGCAGGATGTTGCTTTACGGCTCTACAAGATACAGTGCCCAAGTGCCACAGTGATATATATCATAGAGATACCCCTGGTTTTCGGAGGATCCATGACCAAGGCAGCACCCATTCTAAAGTATGGTCACAAAGTCAAACAGACACTTCTGATGACGTCATTTCAATATCTACGGTAAAGTCTTTCATATATTTCTGTACATGTATTTCAAAACAAGCCATATAGATTTTTTTGCCCAGTTATAATGGGTTCAAGCTATTAAACTGCAGATGTGCAAAAAAAGGTGCCGAAATTTTGCTTGCCAAAATGTCGCTTACCGAAATGTTGCATGCCAAAATGTCACAGAATCGTACTCACCCTGCCAGCAGACGGGCTGGTTTTTTATTCACTCCTGTCTACAACCAATTTATCATTAGCTGTAGAATTCTGAACAAGAGCTACCATATTGGGTTATGTGCTGGTTCCCCCAGAATTTGAGAAAATTACTATACTGGGTTATCATTTGTGGAGTTTAACAGAAATTCTGAGAATGATTGCATTTGGCTGTCCTCCTAGAAAATTTATCGGAAAGTAGTGATGTGCCAGGACTTATGGAAAAGGCTATGGTTATCATTTTGTGCTTTATTTTCCCATGAATTTAGGGTACATGCAGGTAAAGTTAGCAAGATAAACAACACAAAGGCTGATATGCTGATGGAGAAAAGACCTACATGTGTACCCACTTCTGGCCAACTCCCTACATGTACATTGGGCTATTGGGAAATTGGGGCATGCTAGGAACTGGCATAAGGCATTCCAAACAGAGAGGCATGATGGCTTATGCCATTCCATGCGATGCTATTCCAATTGGAACTCTAATCCATCCAGATTAGAACACCAAACTGGGCATGGTGTATCCCATTTGGAAAACTGACATACATGTATGCCATTCCTATCAAGGAACTCATGCCCTAATTTCAAGAAGCTCCCTTGGGCTAATTCATACTCTGAAGTAGCAACAGGAGAAATATGGAACAGCTTTACTTTGTCTCAGACAAATGTTTTCCCATGCAAACGAAAATGGAACAGAGGGTGTTTTCTTCAGATGTCTGGAAATAAGTGTGGTCCAACACCACCCGCTAGAGGGGGCAGTCAGTTATTTATTAATTTACCCTCCTTTCATTTCTGGTTTATTGAGAGGGCGATTTGGAACGTACCACTTGTTAACGGTATCTTGGTAACTGCAATTGAAATTCCTGTTTATCCAACAAACACTTGTTGATCCACTGAATAGGTTTGCATTATACTTAAGCAATTAGTCACTCCGAATAACGTACGAATTCGCATTTTGACAGTCTCTCTATTTTCAACAATTTATTTTGTCATAGACATAAAAACATTTTTTAATTATGGCCTACATGTACCATACTTGTCTGTACAAGTATAATCAAAATCAAAAACCCTGATGAACCCGAGATATCTTAAATATCAAGCCGGTATCAATTTGTAAAACAACAAAATTTATCTATGTCTCAGTTCTGATTTCTTGCAGTGAATATTCAAGAGATATTTTTTTGTGTGTTAAAGCATGATAGTGTTGATCATGTTAGAGGGAAGATGTTGTAATTTACATGTCATTGTTGTAATGACGGGGTTGTTTTTTTTGACCAATTGGTATTCCAGCTGACCTGAATTTTTAGTTTGTAATATTTGTTTTTGTTTACATAATTTCTGTATTTAATCAGTGTGACTGTTTCAGCATGCTTGATATTAAAATTTCAAACGGTACTATGCACAAAACAAAAAACGTTTGTTCTCTTTTCTTAAATGCCCGTCCATATGGACAAGGTCGTACATTGTGATTCCGATGTCTGTGTGTCTGTCCGTCATAAACTCTTTTCGTCTGTGTGATAGCTCCAGTTCTAGATCATGGATTGCTACCAAACTTTGAGTACAGTATGTATTGTCCTTGGGACAAAGCAGAACCCTGTTTTTTTTTAGATCAAAATCATTTGGATAAAAACTGCCAAAAATGGAAAATCTCCTGTTCTAGGTAATGGATTGCTACCATATGGGGCAAAGGAGAACTCTGTTTTATTTTCAGGGTTCATACACCTCCTGGAAAGTCCTTAAAACTCCTGGAATTTACTTGCTAACCAGGAAAGTCCTGGAAAATACAGTTAAACACCTGAAAACCCCTGAAAGATCTACACTTTCACCTTCTGGGAGAACTAGCGATCTGTGCCGAAATTTGTTCCTGAACTTCATTAATTTGCTCACCTTTGTTGCGAGCTATTGTACTAAAGACTACTAGAAAATTCAAATTATTGACCTGGAAAACTCCTGGAATTTTCTTCTGCTGTAAGTGTATGAACCCTGTTTTATTTTGAGATGAAGGGTCAAGTTCACAAAAACCAAAAACCTTCAAAAAATGGTAAGTCTTCTCTTTCCAAGATAAGAATTGGATAAAAACTTGGGTATACCATGCCCGTGGGGCAAAGAAGAACCTTATTATATTTTGAAGTCAAAAGATCAAAGGTCGAGTTCACCGAGGCTAGAAAAAAATTGAGAGAAAAACAGAATGGGAAATTGTGTTGTCTAGCTCAGAACTTCAGTTCAGGGTGGTGAAGTATGATCAAATACATATATCTACTATTCCTCAAACTTGGGTCTGGCAAAGAAGCTTATTGATTTAGGTACACAATTATGCATACATCTACATGTTTCTCTGTGATCGCTATTCTGATGTCCTGTTCAGCATACGTTCAAGCCCATAGGCTCTTGTTTGCAAGTTACTATATTTGTCAAACAGATCAATCTGAAAATTACTTCTAGACAACCACGTGTCAACTAGGAATCCCAGTGTAACAATCAAATTGTTGTGGGAAACCTTCAAACTATTTCTTGCAACAAGGAATCTGATCGAAGCATGGAATTATTTCGAGGTGTGTCTGTAGCACACGGGAATACTTTTTGGCACCATCTAAAGCATCGCCTTGCAACTGCTCTCCAAGAGCTTGCCCCGTGGGGCTCCCGGAGTTGACCTGGGATGTCGTGCCCACCCCAGGTCCTGGTAGGAATATGCCTCCGCTCCTCAGATACTTTGTCATAAAAGGCGACTAACTGGGGTACATACCCTTGGGGTTCCTGGGTGTTAATAGGAATGAGCCAAACATCGTGATATACTGAAATATAGATAAAAGTGAGGTTAAATCATATTCACTAACACTCACTCCAAGAGCTCTCCTAACTGCTCTTCAAGAGTATTCTGCAACTGCTCTCCAACAGCTCCCCCAACTACTCTCCAAAAGAATCTCCAACTGCTCTCCAAGAGCTATCCCAATTGCTCTCCAACTGCTCTTCAAGAGCTCTCCCAACTGCTCTCTGAGAGCACTCTCCAAGAGCTCTATCTCCCAATTGCTCTCCAACAGCTCAAGAGCTTGCTCTCCAACTGCTCTTCAAGAGCATTCCCAACTGCTCTCTGAGAGCACTCTCCAAGACATCTATCTCCCAATTGCTCTCCAACAGCTCAAGAGCTTGCTCTCCAACTGCTCTTCAAGAGCATTCCCAACTGCTCTCTGAGAGCACTCTCCAAGAGCTCTATCTCCCAATTGCTCTCCAACAGCTCGAGCTTGCTCTCCAACTGCTCTTCAAGAGCATTCCCAACTGCTCTCTGAGAGCACTCTCCAAGAGCTCTATCTCCCAATTGCTCTCCAACAGCTCAAGAGCTTGCTCTCCAACTGCTCTTCAAGAGCATTCCCAACTGCTCTCTGAGAGCACTCTCCAAGAGCTCTATCTCCCAATTGCTCTCCAACAGCTCAAGAGCTTGCTCTCCAACTGCTCTCTGAGAGCACTCTCCAAGAGCTCTGCCAACGCTCTAGCTCCCAACTGCTCTTCAAGAGCACTCTTCAGATGAAGCATGAAATTCTTCTACGAATCCATTCCAGCAGAAATTATTGGTGTATCAATTTCAAACTTCTAGGGGCCATTGAATGACATTCTTTGAGGGCAAACCTGTGGCACCTAGGAACCAATTGTTGCATGAAATTGTTTGGAGGATATACAAGATGAACAAACCTGATGGTAAAAACTATCTGGAGCATCTTCATACACAAGTCCACTTATCCATTCACACCACAAACTAGCCTTGATATTACAGCCCAAAATATAAACAGACCTGAAACGTCATTGACATTGAATCCATCCGAAATGTACATGTATGTGGCCACCCCTACTGCCATATTAGGAGAACATGCCCTACACAGTCGTTGGGTATGTTCTGATTGGTTAGTCTCTCATTTGTAGATTAAATTTACACCTCGGATTTGAACGCTTTGGGTGGTGTGATCTATCAAGGCTAATTCGAAATTTGGATGGAGAAATCAACTTGTGTCGATGTGAAGATGATCAACAGATCTAAATTTGGAGATAACTTGATGCATCAGTATCGGGGAAATTACTTACAACTTAAGCTGTGTCAT
>JAVTVY010035145.1:0-14422 GCA_036873755.1 Hanleya hanleyi | reverse complement strand
CCTGCCCCCCAGGCTAGGATACATCCCAAGGAGTCCAGGCCAGACAGGGTTAATTAAAATTGATTGACGTTTTAACCCTATCTGACCTGGGCGATATGGGGTGTATCGCAGCCTAGGGGGGGGGCACGCCCCCCCCCCCCCTATATTTTCCTTACCACTAAGGCTAGAGCGCTGAAACTTACCACACAGTATCTTGGGTTCAAGCTCTACCGGAAAATGTTTAAAAATCCAAGATGATCGCCATGATGACGTCACAGTGACGTCATCTTCTCGGAAGCCATTTTTCGGCCTTTTTGGGGTCGATTTTTCGAAATTTTTATTTTTGCGATTTTTCTCTAGAAAAATATGAAATAAAATATAGAATAAATAGTCTTGCATTAATAAAATAATTTCAAGACATTTTAGACATTTAGGGAAATGTGAAGAAATGGAGCGAAAAGATTGAAAAACACGACTTTCGCGGATACCACATGGCCGCCATCTTGGATTTACCCATGATCCTCTGCCCGGGGGTATATGAAGTTTCAGCCTTCTCGGTTTTGTTGTTTCGGAGTAGCAGAGAAAAGTTCACTGGGGGGGGGGGGGGGGGGTCACTAGTGGGGGCACTTTTCACTTCATATCACCGGATTAGTATTTTTCTGTCAGTTTTTCTAACCTTCGTTTTCTTCATTTCCTTGTTAATTCAGTCCCAGGAACACCTTCACCGTGACATAAACAGATTTAACGCTTGTACTGTGTGGCATGGCTGTTTAACTGAGACAGGGGCGTATTTGGTTGTACGCCTGTTGAAAGTTATCCTATCCGGTGTCTTCGATTACCACATCAAAGCTATTAATACGATTCCAGGTGGTAGGTTCTTCCTCACTGCCCTGGGATCACAGACCAGCAAAACACGAGTTGGGGAGTGGTAGTTAGTAAAGGTCAGCATAAGTCTCTACATATAACCCCACGCTTTATATAAATCATAAATCCAAGCCTGGGGTTATATATAGAGACTCCATATTTCCACACTTCGCCATAATGCCACCGCCCACACCCCCAACGCTCTTATTTTGCGGGCCTGTGCCAGGGATGTAGGTTGACTATCTGAGATCAAGCTCTCGGTATCAGTAGATAGTCTCTCAGCATTATCTGTTTCTGTATCATTCGGTGGACTCTCATCAGTCTCTGTATCGGCATCCACCTCCAAGAACTCCTCGTAGGCTTCAATCCCATGTATATATTCTTCTCGTGTCGCATCACATCTTAACGTCTGGTGAACGTGCTTTTCGCACTCAGCGCAAGTATAAGCCATGCTAAGGGTTGAACGTCGACTGTGCGTGTTTTTTGTAATGCACTTGCTTGTATAGACACTAACCCCCGCCCACGCCTAGCTTAACGCTTCAACGCCCTGGTGAAATAGCTCAGAAGCTCTGATGTTCATGGAATTGACACTTATTCATCGACATTCGTCAACGCCCATCGTTACGCCTTAACGCTCATCTCAACGCGCTATCTTAACGCCTTAACACCTTTCAATGACGCGTTCAAACAATGTTTCTGTTGTGCTATTTCTATGACATATGTCGCTTTACAGTTCATGTCCGAGCTTACTCTCAAACTGCATTTACTCTGGACGATTTATTTAACAATCACAAAACGTTTCTCAAGGAAAGAGGTATTTGTATTCCAACCAAACATAATGATATACCAAAAGTATACTGGACCCCCAAAATGCATAAATCACCATACAAAGCTAGATTGATAGGTGGTTCTAGAAGCTGCACCACCAAGCTTCTTTCAACCTTGTTGACGAGGGCCCTTCAGGAGGTAAAAACATTTTGGGAAAGGTATTGCGCCACTATTTCTAAAAACTCTGGCGTTGAATGTATGTGGATATTGAAAAACTCAAAATGTCTTACGGAAGAACTTGATGCTAAAGGTCACATACCGTATAGACATGTATCCAAATGGGATGTCTCGACTCTCTATACTACAATCCCTCATCAGGACCTTATTGACCGTCTAAGTGCATTAGTAGTATCTGTGTTCAAGAAAACTCATCGTATATATATTAATGTCGGATGCCATAAAGCATTCTTCAGCTCTACTACATACAAGAGTTATCAAGGGATGTTTCTTTGTTTTTTGGGTTGCTTGAATTTCTCATTAATAATATCTATGTGAAATTTGGCAACACAATATATCAGCAGCATATAGGTATTCCAGTGGGTACTAATTGTGCACCCCTGTTGGCTGACCTATATCTGTTCTCCTATGAATATGACTATAGGCAGGCGCTTTCAAAAACTGATCCGTTCAAAGCCCGTTCCTTCTCATTCACCAAACGCTATATAGTCGATCTTCTCGCTGTGGATAATAGCTATATAAATGACGCAGTGAATGATATATATCCACCTTCGCTGGATTTGAAGGAAACTACAGATAACCCTACAATCATATTTAGACCTATATCTCTATAAAAATGAAGCGGGCCTTCCCTCTCGTCGACTCCATGACAAAAGAGATGATTACAATTTCGACATCGTAAACTATCCCTTTCTGGACAGTAATATTCCAGTGGGAATGGCGTATACATATCACCCCTAGCAGCATTTGCTAGATCATGTGTTAAATGTGACGATTTTAATCAACGTCACAAAACATTGTTGCAGAAACAGGGCTACACCACCAAGCGCCTCCACTCAAAGTTTCCCAAATTTGGCGATACATATCGCATGCTGATAGCAAAATACGAGCGTAGCGTGCAATATCTATGGCGTTACGTTTCGTAACTTGTGTCTAATTCCGCTTAACCCGGGTCTACATGTAGGTGCCGTATGAACCCATGTACTTCCAAGATTCTCATGGTACTCACATGAACAGTCGCAATCAAAACGTGACTGAGATACATCATTCTTTAGATGACGCCTTTACAATGAATATTGTGGATTAAGTATACTGATCAGCGATACGGATTTGATATTTTTGGAACATCATGATGTCTTGCCGGCATCATTGAAAACTGTTGACCGCTTCTCTCTTGCAGGAAACAAGCCTATGTTTATGTATACTATGTTTGTCTTTTTGAATTTGGTGCTAATACTGTTATATGGAATAGGTCTTTGGATTATGGACGCGGATATTCTCTAATGAACGACGGCTGAATCATGAATGACGGACCAGACGTTTGTAATTCAACATCGACGCTGTTCTTTCGATTTCCATATGGACCAGGTCCTTGTCCTGCAATTTTATATGGGTCACTAGGTCGGCATACTGCTGACGTAAAGCCCGTCGTAGTCTTCGAGCCAATGTGTCATGGGCTAAAACTGCGGCTTCCTCTTTCGAATACCCTAGCTTTGTGGTGAAACTTGTTTTCTGTGCCCCCCCCCCCCCCCAAGGTCTCGTTCATCTCGGCGTCCATATTTTCGTTCAACAAAGGCTTCCATAGCCTTGACTTCACATTGTGTCCATTCCTTTGCACGAGTTTGGGATGGTCCTTCACGGTTGGGTGATACTCCGGGACTGATGGTATGAAGGGGACCCGCTGTGTGGGGGTGGGTTGCTGCTGCTGGACGGGTGCTGCCAGGTGTGGACTCGGTTGATCATGTAGGGATATATGACGTTGTGGTGACCTCTCGTCGGTTAACAGGTGCGTCGTCAACCGGCAATCTTCGGGGGTATGAGCTTTTAAGTCTACAAACAGGTAACCGTACGGACGACTTGTCGCGCCTTGAAACGCCTGCATGAAATGGTCGATGTTCTGAGGATAAACTCGACTACCAAACATACGGATTTGTGCTCTATCGATGGGACTGGAGAACAACACAACGTATTGGCAGGTCAAGGCAATATCTCTAAACGACTTCCCTTGAGGAAAGAGATTCTGGGTCAAATAAATGACGGACAGATTGCGATGATGGGATCCTTTTGTAAGTGAGTCGATAACGTGTGAATTGTCCTTGACCACACTTATAAGCTCATCTAACACTACCACGTTGGTCTACTCGGGGTCGATATCGTGTGGAATCCCTGGGACGAAGCTCGCATTCTGTAATCTTGTAGTTTTGTAGACAGACTGCCACTGGCTATAACACCTACACGGGTATAGCCGAGGGGCCCTTCTTCTAAGAATTCATCACACAGTCTTTCCACATCGCGTAGGCCGCTCACCGTCATCGTATAGGGATGCTCTAATACTCTCGTGTGTGACGTAGGTGTTGATCGTTCTTCGCCCGTATTTTGAATTTGCTCGTTGTCAAGACTCCGTTATCTGAGATGGATTTGCTCTATACGATTATTATGTATGGAAAGCAAAAGTCTACGTAGATTAAATGGCGTGGAAAATGACTTCGAACGCAAGTGACATACGTAAACCATGGCTTTCGTCTCCACGGACAACCGGTGTATAATGAAGCTTTATCAGATGTATGTCGTGTTTATATGCAAGAACTCGGAGCTCGGGGATGGGACAGTTGGATGCTTGGAGCTCGGGGATGGGGCAGTTGAGCGTTTGGATCTGGGAGCTCGGGGGATCAGTCGGGAGATCAGAGATCGGGGATGGGGCAGTTGGGTGTTTGGAGCTCGGACTGTCTGCGCATGGGCGTCATATCCCTTACTCCCACGACACACCAGACCAGTCGGACGCTGTCCCACGAAAGCTTCATTATAATATCCCACATATCCCATTTGGACCAAGAATGGTCCCTCAAACACACCGCTAAAATGACCGCTTTCGCTATCACTCGTACTGATGATGTCATCAATGGCGTCCCAGATGACGTGGACATTCCTCCATTTATGGTCTACTCCACAAGAGCTTCAGTTTGACGCCCTACACGGCCTATTGGGACCAGGGATCGTTCAGCTATACCACAAAAAGTCTCATTCCGATGACCTTTTTACTGCGCATGTGCAGAATGATGTCAGTTCCACCCCATACCCATCCTGCAGTTTTGGTAATTTCAGTATTTTGTTTTTATATGTTTGTTATTTTGCTCTAATAGAATCAGAAATTAAATGAATCAGAATATGCATAAGCGTCACAGATGACTGTATGTCAGAAAATCGTGTTTTGGGCGGCCATGTTTGATACGCCATATTGGGTCCTTAACGGCAAAAGATATTTTGGTAACAGCGATTTTCGAATTCAGAATACCCGAATTGTGTTATATAGATTATCAGTTTACTTGTACTAAAAAATGCCTCAGGGTGATAGAATTCCTGAAATCTCCACCTAACAATCTCCTCTCTAACAGGAGCAAATACTCTTACCGTGGCAGTTTGAAAAATATATTCCGTATTGGGGACTTAAAAACTGGGTATTTTGTAGTGCCATGTAGGCGATCGACGTTAGTTATTAGTAGTTGGTTAGAATCATAATAAAATGAATATATCTGTGTCCTCCACATTTTATCTTTGTGAATTCTAGAAGTTTGCATGGCTACAAAATTATAAACTTTCCGCTAGCTATTTCGCCATACGTAAATGCGAAAAATCATTTATGGAATTTTAATGCAAAAATCATTTATAGAACTTTAAGAGTTCTATTTAAATTTTCTCAAAATGTAGGCCAATATATACTATATCGTCAGTATAACTTGAAAAAAAAAGGTTTTCGAAAACAGCCCCACCGTTCAGTTAGCACTTAGCACCGGTTCTCTGTACCAAGAACGGTATATACCATATATACATGTATACAAAATCCTTGAAAAATAACATACTTTTCATACTTCGAAATTTGAATTTAGATATTATTGGCCCACGTGGTATTTTATTATTGATATGCCATAGACCTAATAAATAGGCACCTACCGGTGTTTAAATAATTTATTGCAAGATATATCAACATTATGGGATTTAAATCATTAAGGGCTCAAATATTGGTGAAAAAAGTTTATTTTTCCAAAATCATGAAAATGTAGCTGCCATGCAAGTGTACCAGTACGCCCACCGTAATGTCCGTATTTGCAGATTTAATTTTAAAACTTCATGTTGCACATCAAAGTTCATGCGGAACAGTTTGGGAAAGGGCCTAACATAACTTTGAATCTAGACCAATATACGGGCGCTGTTCGAGTTTCAATTTCTGCATCACGAGATTGATATGAAAAAAAGTGGCAATACATCCCACGTACCGGTACAGTACTTTATGAATGGTCCCTTATCTGAAGTCCACATCGTACTCGCAGTTTTCAATACACGCATGTGTACGAAATAGTTCTTCCCATAGTTCTTTTCATCCCCAATATTCGATAAGTGCTTTCAACAATCGATTGGGATATCAGTTCTCACAACGAGCTCATATTTTATACAGCAAATCTACATGTATTCATTCTTGCTTCCGGCGCCGCCATCTGCATCGAGTTGTTGGGATCACGTGACCAGCGCGATCGGGGATTTCCTTCCAGTGCTCGCTGCGATGTTGCTCGAAGAAGCCTGCATTTAACTGCTTGAGTAATCACCAGCTATATGACTTTTGAGTATTGATCGCTATCTATCTGACTGCATGAGTTCTCTCGTATCTTTTTAGATCTTTTCTTGGCGCAACTATACGGGCATATTGAACATATGTATGGCTTAACACCAGTATGACTTCTCTGATGTCTCTTCTGATAATTTTCATGTGCACAACAATAGGGAGATTATGAGCATTTGTATGGCTTTTCGCCGGTATGTGTTCTCTCATGACAAATGAGCTGGTCTTTCCGGGCACAGCTATATGGACACAATGGACATTTGTATGGCTTTTCACCAGTATGAGTTCTCTGATGTCTCTTCAGATCACCTTTCCGATTACAACTATATGGACATAATGAGCATTTGTATGGCTTTTCACCGGTATGATTTCCCTGATGTCTCTTCAGATTATTTTCCTGTGTACAGCTATACAAACATAATGAACGTTTGTATGCCTTTTCACCAGTATGAGTTATGTGATGTCTAATCAGATCATTTTTCCGATTACAATTATATGGACATAATGAGCATCTGTATGGCTTTTCACCAGTATGAGTTATCTGGTGTCTCTTCAGATGAGTTTTCTGTGCACTACTATACGCACATAATGAGCATTTGTATGGCTTTTCACCGGTATGATTTCCATGATGTCTCTTCAGATTATTTTTCTGTGTACAGCTATACGAACATAATGAGCATTTGTATGCCTTATCACCAGTATGAGTTCTCTGATGTCTGTTCATATTATTTTTCTGTGTACAACTATACGGACATAATGAACATTTGTATGGCTTTTCGCCGGTATGTGTTCTCTTATGGTCAACGGCATGGTCTTTCCGAGCAAAGCTGTATGAACATAATGAGCATTTGTATTGCTTTTCACTAGTGTGATTTCTCTGATGTCTCTGCATATCCCTTTTCTTCTTACAACTATACGGGCATAATGGGCATTTGTATGGCTTTTCGCCGGGATTTGTTCTCTTATGGTCAATGGCATTGTCTTTCCGAGCAAAGCTGTATGAACATAATGAGCATTTGTATGGCTTTTCACTAGTGTGATTCTCTGATGTCTCTGCATATCCTTTTTCTTGGTACAACTATACGGGCATAATGGGCATTTGTGTGGATTTTCGCAGGTATGTGTTCTCTCATGGTCTGGCTTTTCACTGATCTGGTCTGCGTTTTGGGTTTCTAGGATATGTGTCAAGGAGGTGGTGTTTGGGCTGGAACAGTTAGTTTTCGGCAGAGTATAATTTCTGCACACATTATCGACCCGATACAGGTTCACAGGAAAAGGTTTTTCCACCGGAAATGTATCATCCTCTTGTCTGGTCTGTTCGGCATCACTGCATGTGCCCGGACACTCCTGGAAGATCAAAACAATCAGTCTAGTTATCATGATTGGACTATCTGACAAGGTCAAGGGGCGGTGTTTTAAGAATCAGCAGTATATCACTGTAAGCTATTATCCATGGAAAGATATTGCTATTTACATGAATGAGTGGGTGGGTGAGTACGACTTAACGTCTTTTTCGATTATGTTTCTCTCATATCAAGACGGTGCCTGCATGTACGAGGCCACGAGAGTGCTCGCAGTCCCTTTTATCCTGGACACTTATCAGCCCAGCCAGTAAAGTGCTCGGTCACCTATCCAAGTTTGACCTTGACTATTTCATATACAATTATTTGTAGCTACTTATGTTAGTAGGCGTGGTGAGTGGCTGGGTGTTGAAGGGATACAGTGGATGAGTCAAAATTATAAGAATATGTAACACTTGAACGTGTTCGGGATAGTTTCTCAATATTGAGGTGCGATTCGATTTGTTTTATCCTTGTTTAGTGTTGACTAATCATTATGTCACGGTCAATATGACCATCTTTTGGTGAGTATGTGACCAGATGATGTATGTTTGCAACAGTTTTCATCTGTGTTATAACTGTTGTATATAACATACACGGGATGCTTCTGGTATGACTTACTTGTTTAATCGGTCTATGTAAAAGGAACCTCTGTGGTGGCTGGCCATTTGTATTTACATCAAACTCGACTACAGGTTCTTCTTTTATTCTAACATGGTTGTGTATTCCAGCCTGGATCCCCAATTCCTCCTTCACGGACATATTCTTGGTTGGTTGTTTCCATAATTCGTCCGTTTGATCCACATCCTCTCGTTTTACTGATACATCTTCCATCTCTTCTCCCTATGAAACAAATGTGGCCTTGTCTAAAAAGAAACAATACCTGTTTTAACAATTGTTTTTTCTCGCAGCTCGGTTTGTGAAAACATTTGGTCAGCACCATTTGGACACCTTGAGGCGGTAATTGAGAACAGACCCTTCCCATCTGAGATGTTGGTAATGCATGCTGGCGGAGTTTTATTACGTATGAGAACAGATACGTCAAATTGGAATGCACCAGTTGCACATGTAGTATGAAATGAAGATCTTAGAACGTAATACTTCAAAGATATCACCAGTACTAGAATTTGACAATGATAAAATAAATAAAGGTCAGTCATTTTCAATAGGCTTCTGCTTCATCGCCAGTGGGATATGTTATATGAAATCGAAAATCCTGTCAATAATCCTTCAGGAGATATTGTGTCAATAATCAAGATACACAAACAGACGGACGGACAACGCAACTTTTAAATGATGTAATGATCTTTTCATGGAACGGCAGATATCTCACAGCTTGATACATTACAGAAGTTAATATACAGACAGTCTATAAGACCGGAAGTTATTATTACCCATACACCAATTCCACGGTTGCAGTTGCATTGCTCACTAGTGACGTAAAGTCATCCTGACATGCGCATTATGCTTATATCCTCTCAAACTCAAACGTTGCTCCGTTCACGTAAATGCTAAAAACCTCGAGACAAGCCGGATCTTAGTGTTTACAATCGATTTACGTAATTAAAAGAGACGTGTTGAACAGTTCAGATGTTCGTACTGAAGTTTAAAGTGACGTGGAGGTATGAACTTACAGCAGAAACACTTTTACTGAATCAATGAATGACCGCTTTGATGGTAAATACACCTAAAACTTTAACATACTCAAACTGTCTTGTCAGTCTGGAACATACACAAGATCATATGCAAATATTTGTTCACAGCTGAGGGAAAGAATTGTGAAACGCTGAAGGATTGAGGATAAGTATAGAATCCAGATCCAAATTATTGAGAAAATACCCAAAATACCCAAAACCCTTACAAAAGTTTAGGCCAGTCTAGTTTGTTAGAGGCAACATGTCGCTCTTTTACATTTCAAGGACATATTTCCTGAATAGACTGCAGCCACTGCACTTGTCGATGCAATGGCTTTGATTTACATCACTATCTGAGATGTCTGGGCAGTATAATGAAAACTCAACCCCAAAGTACTGTTGGAGATTTCAAACACACACATTTGCTGGATATTTTCCATTAATTTGGTTACGATAGCTAATCTTTATAAAAATGTTTTGCTTTCTTATATCTCTTCGACATGGGTGAAGCATCTCTTGGAAATAAACATTGCTCCACTCATGGGAGCTCGAGCTTCTATCTTTGTTATATTTGATCATAATTTGAGTGCCTAAATGGATGAGAGCGTAGGTGTTATTGAATCTAGTATTGTTGTTGTTGCAGAGTATTTTGGAAACTGTTGAAAAGAGTATAAAGAAAATGGTATTGTACGTGCAGTGCATTTAGATCCTGGATATGTGTGAATGTTAAATATTGAGCGTGCAAGACTATAACCTGATAATAACGTGAAAACGCTACAATTAAGCTGTGTCACTTTTTATCAATCCAATTTATATGGAATAAGCTCTTGCAAAATACAGAAAAAAGAAAGATTATCATACGACCACTGGTTAGGACGATCCCTTTTTCTGTCGAGTAGTTGACAATAAATTTTAAACAATTTCCCAAATCTAACTTTGTTAGTTGGTATATGAAAATAAATTTCGGAAATTCTTTACATATAATTGCCAACTATTCCACTGAAAATGAATAGCCCTTACCAATATTTGTATGATAATCTGTCTTTTTACTGTATTTTGCGGGGGTTTCTTCCATATTTCGCGAATTTTTGATTGACCAAAATTGACACAGCCAAATTGTAATGTTTTCACTTTATTGTTAGGTTTACAGCCTTGCACATTTACACGTTCAGAAACGTCCCGTTTAATATTACAAGTCCTGAAACTAAATTCTTCAATTTCCAAAATACTCAAGAACAACCACCACACTGGGTTAACTAAATTATTGTTGTTGTTGATCTGTAAATACACTTTTGAGACCGTTGGGTATCAATCACTGGTGCTACCAGTAAAAAGCCAAATGATGTTATATCCCAGAAATGCTGTTTATTCTCTTATACGCTTGAGATACTTGGCGGCGGGCGTTGTTCGATCGATCGTTATTTATTGTTTACCTCATTGGTGCAGAGTGAGGCAAAGACAAACCATATTCCCAAACATTAGGTAGGCCAGCCTGGGTAGGCTGATAAGGAAAGACATATTTTCAGTGGTAAGGTAGGTAGATATAATATGTACACTGTAAATAAGAAAAACATGGTCATGCCATTTACAACCCTTTTAACTAACCCCTGAAGTTCGCGTGAAACGAAAGCAGGCAGTGTGTCCAACGTGATATGCCGATTGCTGTAAATATTTGAGACTATACGTCAGAGACTTTATGTTTGTTCATATATTCTATACACTAATGAGCTATTATTTTTTTTTCAGAATAATTAGTTACTCACTTATGCCGTTCAGATTGTCGAAGAAACAGCAGAAATCTCAAAAGGACTTTCCTCCAACAATCAGCAATCAACGCGCCACAACAAATTAGACTTGCCCACTATGATCTAATTACTGAACCCGGAAAGGATTCGGAATTTGTTTTTAACTATCCAGCGGGCAATATTTACTTTTCAGAAGCTTTCGAAGATATTTTATTCAGACCTTTCTTGAAAAGGGATGAAACATTTATTGAATTAGAATGCCAGATATATGTAGATTAATAGTTTACCGGTATATCTATCTTTACAATATTTTGATCGGTACGGCAGCTGAATTTCTTTAGGGTGAAGTGTCGAAATACATAATCTTAACATAACACAATGCTTTATATAAACACCCACCAAGTCGTGAAACGTACTTTGGGTAAACGAGAAATAAATGGTTTACCTCAAAACAAATCCACCAGTATATTCTGGAAGTGTCGATCTATATGTTCCCGTTGTCAAATTATTAGATTTGTGTACTTTTACATCTCACAATCCAAGCTCACTGTCCGTTTTGCATATCTTACAGAGCTGATAGCCCACCTTTTCTCAAAACGGCTTTGATTGGTCAGTCGCATGAAGTCTCTGGCAACCACTTATGCAAATACCCATTCAACAGTTCAGACAGGAAAATCTAATTTTCCACTTTCCACAACTCCCAGGTGTGAACGGTGAAAGCCTGACGACAAATAGCGCTTGGCTTATTGTTTTGGTAGGTAGATAGTTGGCTTGTCGCCCGATGAAGTATAATACGGGCTATCAGCTCTGTGAGATATGCAAAACGGATAGTGAGCTTGGATTTTAAGGTGTAAAAGTACACAAATCTAATAAATTGAAGACGGGAACATATAGACAGACGCTTCCAGAATATACTGGTGGATTTGTTTTGAGGTAAACCATTTATTTCTCGTTTACTCAAAGTACGTTTCACAACTTGGTGTGTGTTTATATAAAGCAGTGTGTTATGTTAAGATTATGTATTTCGACACTACACCCTAAAGCCCCCCCCCCTCCCTCTTCCCTCCCACAAAACACTTGTGTTACTAGTGAAAACAATATTTTACATAGACGTTAGTAGTAGTCATTAAGCAACTAAACCCCCTTTTCACCCGGATGTAACTATGACGTCACAGTTTTTCCGCCTGGTACGAGGTTTTTGATTGGTTGGTTGTTGAGTAGGACCACTCCCTGTTGTAAAGCAAGATGGCGGCTGTCGGCCCTGTTGTAAAGCAAGATGGCGGTGTGGTTCGGTGATGTTCGGGCGTGTTCGGGCCTGTTCGGGTTGTCGGCCCTGTTGTAAAGCAAGATGGTGTTGGGTCGGCCCTGTTGTAAAGCAAGATGGCGGCTGTCGGCCCTGTTGTAAAGCAAGATGGCGGTGTGGTTCGGTGATGTTCGGGCGTGTTCGGGCCTGTTCGGGTTGTCGGCCCTGTTGTAAAGCAAGATGGTGTTGGGTCGGCCCTGTTGTAAAGCAAGATGGCGGCTGTCGGCCCTGTTGTAAAGCAATATGGCGGGGTGTCGGCCCTGTTGTAAAGCAAGATGGTGGGGTGGTTCGGTAATGTTCGGGAATGGGATGAAAAAGGTATAAAAGTAGGTGATTTTTAGTGAATGGATTATAATCATTGGATTACTTTGGGAAGTTTTTTCACTGACCTGATTTGCCTGCCTGCCTATCCAGTTCCTGCCTGACCAGCTCCAGCTCCTGAGCTCCAGCCTGACCAGCCTGCCTGTCTGTTTCACCTCTAACCAGCCTGATCCGTGTGTTTGGAAGCATGACACGTGGAGAACATTTTCCCTTTGACCCAGCAGCTCCTCCGGTAGAAGTTTTGCCTGAAGACGAGCGTGTGAGGCAGCTTTATCAACGACACTGGGCTACCATACGCCACTGTTTTCACCGTGACCGTCGTCTATTGGATTTATATAACTTTCGACTGGAAGACCTCACGTATTTGTCTACTTACGCTGAGAGCATATTCAGAGACCAGGTGACAGCGTTCAAGTTGAATATGACATTTGGGTATATTTTACGGCACAAGGAGACGGACCAGCTGCGGTATTATTATCCCAGTAATAATACGTATGTGTTTGACCAGCCGTTCACGGTCACGGAATGGAATTCCCTGCAGCCACTGCTCGAACAATTGACTACGTTGGATCCATTGGAATGGACCCGGTTGCAACGTCCCAATACCCAATGGCTTGTGGAAATGGTGACCAACGTCACATTTTTCGTCACGAAAATGAGAGATCATCCTATCGGTGCTCCTGTACTACTCCCTCCTTGGTTGCTTCGTCGACGCGGCCTGTATGCATTAACGGCAGGGTCGAAGGGCCCCTACAAAGATCGGAAATGTTTGTTTCGGTGTTTGGCCGTACATGTGGACGGATGTGACCCCAAGAGTTGTGACACAGTGGCCAATCGCTATTGGGAACAGTACTTAGAGCAGCAAGACATGGATGAGCGGCACTTCCGTGGAGTTCCTTTCAAGAATTTGGATGACGTGGAAACCTTGTTCAACATCAATATCTTTGTATACCGATTACAACGGGAGGAGGACGATACATTGGTGGCTGAATTGGTTCGTCGTTCTACAGAGCGGTACACTTCTACCATGAAAGTGAATGTGTTCGACTACAATGGCGTGAGTCATTTTTCCTTGATATACAATATGAGCCAGTACGCTGAGTCTTACAGTTGCGCTCAATGCCATCGGGTGTTTCACCGTACCACCCACTTACATCGACACGAGAAGAGTTGTACGAACGCTGTGAAGCGAGTATATCCTGGTGGTGTGTATCATAATACGCCTACTATTTTCGAGGAACTGGCCGATGAGGGTCTCATCATACCGGAGGCGGACCGTTATTTTCCCTACCGGGCGTGTTATGATTTTGAGGCCTTGCTGGAGCCCATGGACTTGTTTTCAGCGAAAACACAGTTTACGCAGCGCCATATTTCCCTCAGTGTCAGCATTTCCAGCAACGTACCTGGCTATGACGCTGTACCCATCTGTTTCGTGTCTACCGGGGATGCCCATGAGTTAATCTCGCGCATGATGGGGTATTTAGAGGAAGTCAGTGCGGCCAGTACGGAATTGTTGGTGTGCAAGTTCCAGGACATACTGGACCAACTGGACGATCGGATTCCTATACCGGGTGTAGCGTTTAGTGATGATGAAGAGTCCGAGCCGGAGTCGGGGTCGG
>JAVTVY010035144.1:0-13672 GCA_036873755.1 Hanleya hanleyi | reverse complement strand
AATTGGTGAGCTGTTTCGCTGTGACAACTTTTTAACGTGACATATTGCGTTAATCAGCCTTCTACAAAAGGGGCGTCCGGGTTGTATTGCTCGACAAGCAAAATTCAGAGTTCCAACTAATGATTGTATCTCTTTGAGCTTCAGTTTATTCCGACACAAATAATAATAAATTTCCAACTGAAGTTTATGAACTTTATCTTGTAGGATGTCAGGTAGGTGTCTAAAGATAGGCCCAAAAACACTAAAAGTTTCGATGGTCCATCAGTTTTCTCCCCTGCCACAGGGATGCCTAGCAGGTCACATACATACAGGAAACAGTGCAGGATATACTGACAAATTTCTTTTGACTCCCCGACAAATAAAAAATCATCAAGAAATTTCAAAACCCCAGGTTTGCCGGAAATTCTTCGTACCAGATATGCTATGAAAGGGCTGAATTTCTCAAAAGTGGAACAGGCAATGGAACACCCAAATGGCGTAACCAGATCCACATAATAGGAACCTTGATATTTAAAACCTAACTGGTTGTGGTCTTGACTGTGGACTGGCAATAAACGGAACGCTGAACTTATATCGGCCTTTGCTAAATATGTGTCACCGCCCACTAAGTGTATCATGTCTATCGCATCATCTATACTTGAATAGTTTACAGAACACCATAATCATTCAGGGATTCACCTTCTGGGTATGACAAGTGGCGAATAAGCCTAAATTCACCTTTAACCTTTTTAGGGACCAAACCAATTGGAGAAACTCTGAATGGTTCAAATGGAGGTTTATCAAATGGTCCAGCAACCCTATTCATCTCTAACTCCTTTTCATTTTTTTTGTTGGGTGACAAGAGGATTATCTCGCACTGATTTCAAGTTCTCGGCATCAAATGATATTCTGAGGCCACCATAATGCAAAGGGAAGCCATATTTGAACCCGTTTAAAAGGTATTCTGCATCCTCCCTGTTTGGATATTTTTCAAGTTCAATTGCCATCTGGTCCACTCTGATTGGAGTGGACGCTAGGCCGAAAGGGCTTCCGGGTAAGCTGGGGGTTAGGTTTCTGGTTACCTTTGGCTTTAAAACATTTGATTTCTGGATGTCCCATAGCCCCACAACATTTGCATGCATGGCGGAAGCGACAGTTGAGGAATGTACACTGGCCCCTGTTGTAGTCCCAGCATACTTTTCTCTGGCTAGCATGATTAAATCTGGCTGTGTTTTGTGGTGCCGGGTTGTGTTGTGGCAATGTTGCCATCATCTACAGTTCACCATCTATAGCCCCCCAAGAACGAAGTGGATTCCTTACCATTCTCCATCGAAACTGTTAATCATACTTTAGCCAAGTTACCGTGCCATGTTGTTCAGCCAAAGTGCGGACCGTGTTGAGGTACTTGAGCATTTCCCTAGCTCTAGTTGGGTGACGCTACAAATAGATATCCATAAAAATGGTATAAGCTGTCACCCAAGTTTCAATATCTTTAATAGGCTTAGTCAACATTCTTGGCCGCATGGTTGCTTTTCCATCACTGATGCCAAAGTTAAGTGCATATGATGGCTCCAACATGTCTTGAGTAGATTTAGTATATAGCAAAATCCTCAAAATTCCCTTTCCAAATTTTATCTTTGACAGATTCTGGTACGTGAGCACTAAGGGGATCTAACACGCTACGAATTGGGGTGGGTTGATAGGTGGAAGGGTCGAACAGTGACGGGTCTGAGCCCGGGGAAGCAGGCAGTAAACCCTCTGCACTACCAAAATCTACAGTACCTGTGCCTGGTGGTACCATAGCCATAGGGGCGGATTGTACTGTTGTATCTGTTTGGGACCTACATGTACTGGTGCATGTGCTACTACTGGTTTGGCCATGATGATCTGCAGGAGGGTTGGGTGAAATCTTACTGCACAGTGTATTTACATAGGGCCTAATCTGCTATACCATGGAATTAATTTGATTGAAAGGCCTCGACAAATACAGAATTATCATCTTCAGCAATAGATGCGAGGCGACCTTGATTGTGACTCTGATTTTGTGTGCCATAATCGATACTTATACCACCATTACCATCCTCATGATCACCGACCACACGTTGTTGTTGTTGTGGAGCAGGGATGACCTCTTGGCGAACTGGTCGTGCCGCGGTGTCAGCATACACAGTGCGTGCAGCCTCGGGAAGCAGCCTTTCTGGTACATTTCGGTCTCGTAGGCTGGACGGGCGGTTGTACCACATCAATACTGCGAGGTTCCCTGCGTTTTGGCGGCCTTGCACGCGGCATAATTCAGAAAAGATTTCGTTTTGATCCGTTAAAACTTTACGGAAAAAAATAACCAAAACGTGCGTGGTATCATACAGAATTGGGGCACTGATCTGCGCATGTGTAAACTTTATGACCGGGTTAGGGGCATATGCACTAAGACAACTCTGACAGATCAACCAATGGGAGACAACTGTGGTATTACAACATAAATCTAAATCTGAGTTGCAAGAAATAATGGGAATTAAGCTCATATGTAGCTGAATTCATTTATTTATCTCTCTGACTCACTTTAAGCGTAGTTTAGATATCTTCCTAGTTGTTATCTCTTTGGCTCACCTTCAAGCGTGTTTAATATATCGTCCTAATACAATTATCTACCTCTCTGGCTCACTTTAAGCGTGGTTTAGATATCTTACTAATTTTTTCTCTTTGACTCGCATTTAAGCTTGTTTAATATATTGTCCTAATACAATTATCTATCTCTCTGGCTCACTTTAGGTGTGGTTTAGATATCTTCCTAGTTGTTATCTCTTTGGCTCACCTTTAACCGTGTTTAATATATCGTCCTAATACAATTATCTATCTCTCTGGATCACTTTAAGCGTGGTTTAGATATCTTCCTATTTTTTTTCTCTTTGACTCCCATTAAAGCTTGTTTAATATATTGTCCTAATACAATTATCTATCTCTCTGGCTCACTTTAGGTGTGGTTTAGATATCTTCCTAGTTGTTATCTCTTTGACTCACCTTTAACCGTGTTTAATATATCGTTCTAATACAACTAGCTATCTCTCTGGCTCACTTTAGGTTTGGTTTAAATACCTTTCTAGTTTTATCTCTTTCACGCGCCTTTAAGCTTGTTTAATATATCTTCTTAATACAATTATTCATCTCTCTGGTTCACTTTAAGCGTGGTTTAGATATCTTTCTAGATTTTATCTCTTTGACTCGCCTTTAAACGTGTTCAATATGTCATCCTAATACAACTATCTATCTCTCTCGCCCACTAGGCTTGGTTTAGATATATTTTCGACAAATTATCTCTCTCTCTCTCTGACTCACTTTCGTGTGTTTCTGGTGCGACAACCATACCTTCCAAACAAGCTCTCAATTTTCCATACCCCAGAATGTCCAATGTCACACTTTTTGATCTAGCTATTTTCCTAATAAAATTATTTCCTGACTCATTCTTAGGTGCTTATTCTGAGGTCGCTTTACGCTCTGGTCTTGCGCTAAATATCCCTTAACCAATAAAACTCGCAATGTTCACCTCCTGGTTTGATTATTCAGTCCAGATATACTTCTTAATAAATCGTCTATCTTTGTGACTCATTTTCTTTTGCTTTAATTGGGATCTTTCCGACCCGGAGCTACAGTGGCGAGATAAACATTTCTGGACCTAAAGAAGCTACGCGCAGATCAGCTGAAGATTGTAAGTTTTGGATTGAGGATTATTTAGCGCTTACATGGGGCAATGCAATACAACATTAATGCATTACACCCATGCAGAACACGTGGTACATGAGGATACACACAAACTAATATTACCAAAATGACGGCATAGGAGTATCTTCATTATTGTACGTTCCGTATGTTTATGTCAATCCGAGCAGGTATATAGTTAGCATATTTTCCAGGACAGACATTTACATCAATCGATTCGCGAAATTAACTATAATAGCATTAATCGGTTTGCATAATTTCATTAGTGAGGGTTGGTAGTTATTTCTAAATATATCTGCAAAGGAGATGGTATTGTAAGGCGGGGTTTTTGCCCATGCACAGCCAGCCGACTTATAGGAATGTACTTTTCTTCTCTCCATCTGTCGATCACAATGCAATGTACAACTTGTCGTCGGAGGCAACTGTCAATCAACGGACTGAATGTTCCGGTGAACCATGATAGCTTCACATATGTTCGGTACCAAGGCGTTATTATTTCACCACATTGCAGTCGATTTTACATGCACATATTGGAGAATAAATACACAATTTAGGCGAATATATTGTCGTTGTAACAGGTAGCCACTGATTGTTCGATTTCAACGTTTGAGTGGCCCGTAATGTTCACACGGTATCGTGTCATCGGTAAACAATATTTATTTTACTTTTAATTGGTTCATAATGATAGCCTAAAATCTTATTTCAGATATACTGAATGCAATTTTTTTTTTTAAATGAGAAAGATTGAAATATCTTGTCGACGTCACACATGTTGCCTTCCTGGGATTCGAACTCGGTAAAAGAAAATTTCGAGGCGCTTGTGATTCAACGTGCGTATCCACTACACCACGGCATACGAACAATTGTAACATGCTATTTTGTCACTTTAATCTACTCACGAAAACTTCAAACGTTTTGAATCATAGCTTTTCATTTTTTAGTATGAAGGACCCCTTGGACCAAAAAGATCTTCCAGCACTGGGAATATAATGTTACCACACACCACCAGGTTAAATGGCGTTCTGGTCCAAGGGGTCATTCACGTCTAAATGCGTGTCTGAACGACTCGATTTATATCTTTTTTTGCGAAATAGCACAAGCTGTGGTTTTCAGTTTCATGTGATAACTATAATCATAACGCAATCGCACTAAAACTTTCACATATTGTATGTTTATATTTTCTCTTGCCGTTACATTAAAATCTAAGTATTTTTAGGATATTTTATTTTTTCGATTTCAACCGCACCACGTATAGGTCAAAATCCCGCCTCATCGTACCATGACCTTTAAACAAATCTAAATTACTCCAGTAATACCTTGGTACACATATTTCTCCTACGTCAAAGCAAAAAGAGCATTGAAAGATATAACGAAATTCAGCACCTGTTAGATTACTGGTACATATAGTACATGGTCGTTCTTCCTTAGATGTAATTTGTCAGCGACCAGTTTCAATTGGTAGTGTGTGGTTGCTTGTTCTAAATTTGGTGTAGATAGGTCTGCATTTTTGGGGGAGGGGAGTTAATTTTCGAAGCTAATATTTGTTTTGAATAATTTGTAGTAAGTTGTTTTAATTGATGATGAAACCTTTTCGCACCAAGTCTGCAAGTATTGATCTTTCAATATCCTTTCAATACCTTTAATGGGCGGCCCCATTTATATACCTGAATATGAGTCAGAAAGATAAATACTGTTATAAGAACGATTTTAGATCACTTTTAATGTGACGAATAACAGATTTGTCGGCCTAATTATAGAGGTCCAAAGAGACGAGGGGGGTTATCACTTTGTTTTATTATGGACTATATATCGCGCTGATTTGTGAGTTTATGAAGGCCCCACTTTAAACACCTTAAAATTCGCCAGGAAGATGGATAAATTTAGAAGATATCTAAGCCACCCTTGTAGGCGCAATCCAAAGAGTTTTGAACCTAACGTACCAACAAGGTCTTTGTTTTATGTTATCAATTTATTTCACTGTATTTTAGTTGTTGATTTCTTTTGAAATGAAATTAATCGAAAATATAAAGTATTGTTTTCAGTTTTCATTTCTTTTCAATTGAACGTCCTGGATATATTTGATTTAGTTCTATGGTTATTTTTGTTGTGTTCAATTTGATTATAGCCTCCCCCCCCCCCCCACTCCCAGTATTAAATTGTCTATCTTTGTGCTCATTTTCATGTGTTTTAATTTAAGTGGCATCAGTGGTCAGTGATAAAGTTTTAATTTAAGTGGCCTCCGACCCAGTGATAAAGCTGGCGATCAAAGGATTTCTGGACACAGACTTTATAACGGAGATACACACAGACTTTATATTCCGAATCAATTAAAAAGTCGCCTTGTAGCTCTCAGCTTCCACACACATATATCTCAAAACGTGTGTATGTGGAACACTGAGCTGAGGTCGCGGTAACGAAGTGTAGTCCGTGTGGAGTTGCCTCCCCTTAATTGGTGAGTAGAGGGTTACGATGGGACGCCTTTCATAATTTAATCTTTAGCTATCCATAACTTACAGTATAATACTAATCAAAAACACAGAAAAACAATTGTACAACTGTCTAAAAATACCTTTAAATAAAATCTCGAATTGCATCCCGGGTATGGTGTAGTGGGTCACCTACATGTAGCTGAGTGTATTGGAACGAATACCCGAATGCATTTCATGGTGAACATATCAAATATCCTATATTGAGATAACTTACATTCAGGACACTAGCAAACACTATTTTGATAAATATTTCAGACACGGCATTGATATAAATTTAACTAGAATAACTCCGAATTCTTGTTATGAACAAATAGTTTTAAAATCTCACAATATATTGCTCCTCACTTTTGGAATGGCCCAGAAATCTATCTTACTGGTTCACTCTCATGTGTTTGAAGTGATGCCGCCATACCCTGCGAGACAGGCCTAAATGACCCCCTAAACCTTATAACGGGCAATTCTGACATGGTCTCTTTGTTCGTCGATAAGGACGAGACGAATGACAAATCCTTGTTCATCACTTTAGGCGTGGTTTAGATAAAGTCAGCGCTTAATTGCCCTAAACACATGTAGTATCGGATGCACGTGAATGAATGAGAAAGTTTACTAGGTAAATGTCAATGAAAACGACATATAATTACAACTCCGAAGTAACCATGGTTACGGCTCGTAACAAAATACAAATGGCGGGACCAGGTTTATCGGAGTGTCGCTGGCCGCAGTGCATTTTGGGATTGAAGAAAGATAAACAAACCGATGAGGTGGTCCCCCAGCCTACAGAAGCATGGGAACATGGGCTGACAGTGGAAGATTTTAGGAATTGGAAGGGGCCTCCAACTGCGCGATTTTTTCTTTGTCTTAAATGGGTTTGATGCACTCGTCAAAATAAAATATATAAACTTGTTACCCGTCTTTAGTCGCACATAAGGGAAAAAGATCTGTTATTCTGACTGGCAAGGCGGTAAACTTGTGACACGATTCTAGGTCGCTGAGTGCGTTCCCGCGTCGAGGCTCACAACGGGTCGGACCCGAAAACGCATAGTCAACCTACTTGATTGAATTCACGCGAGTACTAAAGCGGACCGTCTGATTAATTTTAGCCTAGCAGGTGAGTTATTGCTGTCTTTTTTGAAGCTCTTTTTCCACACCTGACTTCGCTACGCAAACGAAACTGGATTCTGACAGGCAAATCACAGTGCATGTTGAACCTCTTCGAATGTTTGCGATCTTTTGGCATTTTCTTCGAATGAATTTAATGCCCTGCCGTGTTTTGGGCTTCCCTCTATACGCGAATACCTGTATTTATTTGCACTGTCACCAAAAGACCCACTTTGCCGAAAAAAATTCAGAAAAGGCAGAAAACAGCACCAGTCAGCTATGTTGTCATATACCAAGGTTTTACCACGTGGCATCAGCCTACTATTAATTTCGTTACTTGTTATGTATTAGCGTTAAAAATCGGCAAAATTCGAGAAAATTCACAATGCATAAATCCACCTGGCATGTCAATATTTACCTTGTGGGACATTACCAGTGGAAGTCTTGACAGATGTTGACCATGGAAATTTCAGATTACCGCCACTGACAGCTGATTGGTGCTACAGAATGTCATTCAATTTGTGAACAGGGAGCCTTCTCACCCTTCACTGATCACGTCTTCATCCACCATGCTTTTTCCAAAGTGGCCCAAATCAACACCAGGAAGTACAGTTTGAAGACTCATCTGCAAGTTGAAATATCAAATGTATCAGAAATGCTGAAAAATCGCAGCTCATAAAATCCATAAAGATCTGCTCTAAAATTTCTAAACAATGTAGGTCGTGGCTACTGACCCGGAAGTGATTAATTGTAATCTGATGCCTGTCAGGAATGGAACCATTGTTAAAATAAGGAATGCTGTCATCTGAACAAACCATACCCATCCCCAAACTATCTTGAGAAGGCACAGATAAAACTATGCGCAAATATAGATTTTACAGCCTATATACCAAGGGTACCCCCTTTATATTTCCCCTCGATTTGCCCCATATGCCTTAAGACTGAGGTACAAGTAAAAAGTACAATATCTCACTAACCTGTACATATTTTTCCATCTGGTAAAAAGCACCAAGTCGACAATCCTTCTGCCTATAAAAAGAAGTATAAAGCATTACCTAGATATGTTAAACACTATTTTTAATTATTTTTTTATTATTTTAATTCATTTTTTATGAAATTATTCAAATTAAAGTTTAAAAATAAAGAAAACTTAAATTCAAAATGTGTCAAAACATAATTGTTTTCAACCTGCTCATTTAGGCTACATTTGGTAAAAATTTCCTTCATGACAGTGGTTAACTTCTCCATGTAATCAGTGGGTCATCCCAGTAATCTATCAAATGGGATTTAAATTTGATGTTGATACAAAGATCAAAGACATGTTTAATCCTGTAATAAGTGACAGCAATATACACAAATGTGTACACAACACATACCAAAATATAACACAGAGGTGTTTATGGTATACACAACTCCCATATAGAGAATATATGTCAGTTCAATTGGATGGATCTACATCTCATCAAGATCTTGCTGGCAGTAATTAGAAAGATGCACATATTACTTGTAAACAGTTATTATTACTGAGAAAACTCCTAAATAACATTGAGGAATATATTCTGTGTCAGATTTCAAGTCCATGAATGCAATGTCTGCAAACAGGCAACACTTGTCAAAACACAACATAGAAGAAAAAAAGGAATAAAATTCAATGACAACATATCTGATGGTCATTTGCTGATCTCTGCTACATTAACAACCATGAAAGATGAGGACAGCTGGAAGTTGCCTAACTTAAACTGTTAACTGTTTGGTGAAAGATTAAAGTGGCAACTTACAGTGAGAAAGGCCTATCTTCCAACAGAGTTGGAGGCATACCTCTGAGTCACACTGTGCGAAATTCCCAGAGTTGATGTGTGTGTGTGGGGGGGGGGGAGGGGGTTGTATGGGGCTTGCTAATATTTGGTGCCTGTAATCCATGTTTCTTGCTACCCACAAGATCTCTGATATGAATATGAAAGAGAATTACAAACTTATAATCCTGGAGATAGTGGAAATGGAATGAAGAGAAAGTATTTGCTATGATGCAAATGTGACTGACAATAAACACACAACAATGTGAAACCCTCAACAGTCAGATTAACTGTTGGCTCAGTTAATCAGATTTTATTTGTCTCATTAAAGTTACAAATGCAAAAAGCATTTTGGAAATTCTTTGTGTGTGGAACAAACATCTGAGTTTTTACAGGTGATATAATTAGTCTTAATTTCATGTGGTTTTAGACTGATATAAAGTGAATTAATGCATAAATGATTTGAAGCATTGAAGATTTGAACTGAGGTCGAGATTTTGAAAAAAAAACATGTTATTGTATCTATGTGAATTTCCTTTCTTCCATTTACATTTTATTGTATCTTGAAAGTTAATTTGCTCATAATTACCAGCTGTGTTAAATGAACCTCGTCATATTTGGCATTGACTATTTGGCCCTAGTACGGACAAATCAGTCATTTTTTGCCTATATTTGCTCCAAAAGGTATCAATTTTGTCGCAGAAATGGCATAACAATACAAGAGATGTTATCCAGCATTATCAGTATGATATTTATTTCAACCACATTTAGCAAGAAAAAAAATAATTTTAATAATTAAAACATTTATTAAAATTAATTAAAATTTTTATTTTATTTTATTAATAATTTAATAACATGAATGAGCCCTGCCACTATCGATGAAGGTAATGTCGGCTCAAATGAATAATAGGTTCATTTTAGATTCTAACTTTTCTTGGTATTTTACAGATCTAATGACAATGAACAAAATGATTGAACTATTGTATTTATAAGGTTATTTACAAAATTCGATTTAAGTTGTTTAAGAGTGACATTCTGTGATTATAGTTCCGTGATTACTTTTCATATAATTAACAACTGATAGTAATTTGATAATTATGTGCGTTCTTCAAACAATGTGTGATATGACAGAAAACATGATAAGTTTCTTCAGGTTCTCACAGCTGAGCCTGTGGACACTCCAATTAATCTTTATCTGTTGTAACCGAGCGTTATCCACCGTAGTTATTTCGCTCTTGTATAAGATCATCATAATTAAAGTCAAAATAAATGAAAATTACATTTGTATATGCCTATTGTGCCTGTTTGGGAGGTCTAAAAGAACACTATACATTATTTGTTTTAAAATTGAAAATTATGCCAGGCCTGACTTACATACTTAGAGGTTATATATTTATGTGGTTGACTGGACATTTCACAGATCTATATATAATTATCAAGGGCTATACCCGGTATAGAACATCCTCGCTAAAACCAGGGGTACCTCTATCCTAGATACCCCTGGTTCACTTGGGCACTGTGTGTGTTTAGCGCAAGGCGACATCCTGGATATATTGACCAATCAGATCACTTATTTACGGCAACCAAGGCGACCGTGACAAGAGATTTGAAAGCACCATAGCTTGTGGGATATACCCGGTGGCAGCTGAACACGCACATTTTCAACAACCATGAACATTAATAAATATAAAGGAAACATAGTTTGAAACAAAATCTATTTGATGAAAAAATAATCCCATTCTTCTACCATCAAGCATCCAACAAGCCAGGCAAATGTAGGAAACACTGAAACTTTAAAGACAGTCCGCAATGTCAGTGTATCCGACCTCACCTTCCCACTGAAAGACTTGAATCCGGTGAAATAACGCACGGATTTCTATAAAATTTCACTGATCTATCCATTAATACATTATTGTTATGCATGCTAGGATTAAATATTTTACATTCGGTATCACCGAATAGTTTAGCACAGAAAGTACAACCCTAAAGTATTTCACCATAAGCGCAGTTTTCTAGGTCACGTGACTGGAATGTGGGCGTAACGCGGTCTGCTATGCAAGATGGTCAAGGGTTCGCCTTTGTCTCACAAATAGAAACCCTGACGTTGTGAAGATGGGTATACAATAGCAGATGAAAATAATGAAAATGCCGGTGCATGGAAACCAAAACTCATATTGCGATAATTTCATAAGTTATCATTCCAAGTATGGACTAATATTTAACACCATTTAAAAGCCATACGATAATGCAGGATAATCAATATTCATTTAAGCTGACATTACCTTCATCGATAGTGGCAGGGCTCATTCATGAAATAGCGGCCTCACCATACGATCCACATCGAAATAACTGCTCCCTAAGCATGCGCAGCTCGATTTTGTCCTAAGGCGGAAGGCGACGCGAAGGGCGACGCGACGCGCGACAGGAAGGCCGACGTCGCGGGCGACGTCGTGGGTGAGGAGGTCGCGTTTAAAGAGGGCGAGGTCGCGTCGCGTTCTATCGCTTAACATTATAAGAAGGCGACGCGACGGGAAGGGCGACGTCCCGGACGACGTCGTGGGCGACGTCGCCCATCGAGTTGCGTTGATAAAAGCGACGCGCGACGGAAAGGACGACGTCGCGTCGCGTTCTATCTCTTAACATTATAAGAACGCAACGCGACGGGAAGGGCGACGTCGCCTGCGACGCGCGACGGAAAAATGGCCGAAATAGAACACCATAGAAGACAGCATGAAGTTTCTGACGGATACCCATCATCCTTCACCGCGATGAAAATTGCGACATGTGTTCGGAGGCATTTCGCCAAAGCTCATCGGCTATTCTATTTTTAGAACTTAAAGTTGAATATGTGACGTTCGACGATGACGCCAATGGACGGATCATGCGTACCAGATTTGCCGTGAGCCTGCTCCAACAGCCGACAGCACGGTAGTCACCTGCCGACAAGGGGAGAGAACCGACCAGGATGTGTATTTTATCATGGGTCAACTAAAGTTCTTATCCGCGTCCGAATGGAAAAAAATGTCCTAGTCTCATCTCCATTGGGATTGTTCAGTCGAACTCTATGAAAACTGATCTTTATTTTTCTTATTTTTTAATCGCAATTATTTATTCTGATCATGTTCAGTTTTGTATCCTCAGCCCAACGGGTGAACCTGTTTTCTATCTCCCCATCCCAAACCCTCCGTCACGTTAATTCCCGTTAGATAGCTGATATGGATGTTATATTTCCATATCACTAATGCCTTGATTACTTCGGGTTATAATATGTCGGAGAATTACAGGTAAGCGTCGAACGTTAAGGATTTAAAGACAGGTTCTCTACCCACTTGACTTAGATTCATCATAGTGTAACAGAGGACTTGACAATTCATTGCGATAAAATAATAGTTGTCAATGAGAAAGATTTTACATTCATTATTCAGCCGTCCTGCATTGAAGAATCTCCGTGTCCATAATCCAAAGACTAATCAATGAGAAAGATTTTACTGATAGAACATCAGAATATCTCACTGCTATCGTAGAAAAGGGTTGACCGATCTCTTGCAAGAAACAAACTTTCATGCATTTCATGCAGCTGCATGCTCATCCATAAAGGCAATTTATCAACTGAGTCATCCATATATTTGTAGTTATCTGTAATCTATTAATTTTGTACGTTTTTCAAAATATTATGATAAAGGTTTATATCAATTGAAAAGCACGTTCTTGGCGACCGAAATCTGGAAATTGTTTTTACTCCGGTTCATACACTTCAATATAGTGCTAGGATGACGATTTAAAATAAAAAGGAAGCAACTAAATACGATCCATTTTCTTCAAATTTTATATGATACAGATGCTCTCATCCTATCCCTTTGACAATATGGGGATAAAATATGCCAAATGATGGCAAGTAGCCTTTCTACTCAATAAAAATAAATACCTAGGCTCACCCATTCTACATGTTGTATAGTTTGACTGTCACTATGTGGATTAGTTGACGCATACGTAAATGGATATGATACGTAAAATATTTATCCATGTGGATGTTAACAATTCTGTCTCTATGAAAGCAAGCAGCAATAAAGCCGTGCAGATGTGTAGAATTACCTCCTTATGAATTCGCGAGTGTCAATATCTACGCACTTCTTATATTTGAACGACCAATTTGTTTCAGTTTTCACGTAGATCGTGATAGCATCTCTCGCGTGATATGAGCATTGACTGTTCCGCTCTGCGTATTCTTCATGAGCTTTGGTTCGATAATACATGTGTAAAATCCCAAGCTGAACACTTCCGCCTCCAAAGAATGATAGATTGCAACGAACCCCTTGCGTGCAGCACTCTGGAAAATTTAAAGATCCTAAATTTATTCCATCACGTAACTGTTGACCGCTTCTCTCTTGCTGGAAACAAGCCTATGTTTTTGTATACTATGATTGTCTTTTTGAATTTGGTGCTAATACTGTTATATGGAAAATGGAATAGGTCTTTGGATTATGGACGCGGATATTCTCTAATGGACGACGGCTGGATTATGAATGACGGACTAGACGCTTGTAATCTTAGCCTGGAATAAAATATTTGATACATTAAGTTGTCTTCATGAATTTCACT